>JANTPZ010098728.1:0-21057 GCA_025593235.1 Vachellia pachyceras
ATGAACTAATGATGTACGTCTACTAGCCAGAATAAAAGAAGCAATGTATCTGAACGTGGCCATCAATATCATTAACCTATTAACCTAATCATCAATATCACTGTTAAGATCTGATGATAAATTTTTAAAACATTCTGTTCATTAATTATTCGTATTGGGATTTGATTGTAAATTTTTTAAAAATTAATCCAAACACTAGGTGATTTTAATGGTTTGGTTATTTTGTTGCTTGGAATCAGGGTTAATTATGAAGGGAGGGTGTTGTTGGTATTTGCGTGCCTTTTGATTATCACACTATTGGATTCCTGACACACCCTCCTAAGGTTTCATTTCTCCCATGACACAGTCCTCGTAATTGATTTTTATTAAAAGATTAAAGAAGTTAAATATATCAATTTAGATTTTATATACATTGAAATACTAAGTTATTTTAATTAATTTGAAAAAAATAATAAATATATCAATTTATTTAACTTACTTAATGTTATCAAAAAAAGTAAAATGAGTTTTACATTAAAGATAGAAGATTAGTTGAGATCACATTACATATATAACACTTCCAGTTTCTAAATACAAAATGTAGTTTGTGTGTAGGAACATAAAGGTACGTAAATTATTTTAAAAATTATAATAATATTATTATAAATAAAATACGTGAGATATTTTATTGTCATGGTGGGGACCATTGGAATTGAATTACTAAAATTAAACTATTTTAAAATGAAAAAGGACAGAGTATATCACCTCGCTCCCTTTTTTCACTTTATTTTTGTTCACACGCCAGGAAGATAAATACGAATGGTGAGTGTATTGACAAATGATGACGGCGTAAAAGGAGTGGCTCAGTCTGGGGGAACTCTGTGATTGCATGAGTTTCATAGGGATGAAGGTGGCGCTGTTGCTTTGAAACAGCTGACACTTGTTCTTAAGAAGCCATTAATGTCTATTCACATGTCTCAATTTACTCCCTCACCAAATGAAAATTAACTTGCATTGATGTAGAAAGGTTTACCTGAGATAAAGTTTGATTTAATAATAAATATGCAATAAATTGAAGTCACTCAAAAAATTGTGCTCTAAGATTCTCAATTAAGATTGTCTTGTGTTAAATATAGATGCATTTTTCAATAATGATTTAAACTTTGATTCATAACATTTGAAAACTAACTACTTTCGTTAAATCTAGTTTTGTTGATTGAATTTTAATATTTTTTTTGTATAAGAAGGTATGTGTAAGTTGAGTCTCGAGCCTCATCAGATTCAGAGAACACTTACAGAGGTACTAACCAATTATTCATTAACAATGTCATCATATGGTGCTTTGATCTGAATACAACCTTATAGGTTACAAACCAATTACTTATATAATGTTCTGTGTTGGAAGACATAGATAATTAATCAATTGTAATTGGACATCAATGGAAGGGAGATAACCAGTGGCGGAGCCACGTTGGATTGAGGGGGCAAATATCCCCATTCAATTTTTGGTTTATATGTAAATATCTATTCGATTTTTATTATGCATATATTGATTTTTAATACTTGAATCCACTCAAATCATCTATATTAGTAAACTTGTTGTCATTTACTCGAAAATAAAAAACTTATCCCACTGCTTCAAGTTCTGACTCCGGCATGGGAGATGACAGGTAAAAAGGGTGAATTAGCAGTGGTGTATCTCATGTCTTTCTCTGTCTGTCTGGAATTCTGGATATGGATAACCATACAGCAAACTTGCAGTTATAGCCATCAGAAATTCCAACTCTCACTTGCAAACACTGTCACAGTGCCCCCACCCAGATGGGTTCATTGCATCGTATTTGCATGTAGTTGTGGCAGACGGACAAACAAGGACAATTCAAGCATCCAACACAACACAACCACAAAAAAAAAAAAAATTCCAAATGATTGGTTGACGAATCATCATCATGGTGACTATATATCAACTGTAGTTAGCCACACCTTCTTCACTGTTTTGATTCGGCCATAAAGATAAAGGTAAAGATCTGTTGTCACTTAGCTTTTTGGTCTTGGCTCTTTGAGATAAATATAACCTCACTTTGAAATAATCAAAACTGTTAAAAGACGTATTCATGTCCACAATCTCAGATATACAGCAAAACATGAATAAGATTTCTCCAATCATTTGTTATCACGTTTCTTAATAGTAAAAGAAGGCATACGATGAAAATTTGTTTAAGATGTTTTTACTTAAGAACAATGTTGTTCCGAAAATATTTTTAGGAGCAATATCACCCTAAAAGTTTCAAATGAAATAATGTCTCTTATTGTCATTAAAAAACTAACGTTAAGAATGTTAATAAAGAGCAACATTGTTCTTCAAAAAAAACTTCTAAAACAATTTGACATCTTCACCCAGCTAAAAGCACATTTTTAGGGGAAAAAGGTTTTGCACCTAACTTAATGTGAGAAGAGCTAAAATTGACAATAGATTCATGAATTAAATAGAACAATAGATTTAGTCATGAATAAAAATAGGCAGAATAGAAGGCCAAAGATAGCAACTTACCCAGAACAAGTCATATTTTCAGCGGCTGAACTACAAGGCATGGTTGATATAAATTGCAAGCCTATCATTCCGTAACATGCCTCGAAAACTGACAAATAAAAAAAGAACAGAGATCATAAATATCTACCATGAAGACAACGACCTGGTTCATTTTCTTTGTTGTAACCACCACCATGTTGCTTTCAGATATGACGCACCAGGTTGAGGCTTCGGATATGGGTGAAGATCTTTGCAAGAAAGCTGGATATTCTTTTATCGGTTGTAGTAAAAGTCAGTCACCAGTACTCCACCTTCAACAATCTCATCCTGGATGCTCTCCACCTTCACGGTGTCGCCGAAGAAAGATTCACTGATAAATTTTCTTTTTGTGTAATTAATTTTGATTCGGATTTGAATTAGGATTCTTTTTAAGCCTTTTTAAAGGTGATTGGTTCGAGTATGACAGAAGTCCACATTTTTGTTTTGTTTCGTCGTGATTATGAGTCAGATAAAATGAGTACTCAATTTGTGTAAAACTATGTACCTATGAATTCATCTTAGCATCTCTTTTTGGCTACGTTTTGTGTTTCTGTAAATGTAAATGGCATTCGCCTACTCTTTTAGAAAGTGGCTGTCCAATTTGTTCTAGAAATGAATGCATATAATTGGTGATCTAATCTTACAACTATGATGTTTGAGGAAAAGCAATTCATACCTATTTCATAAAGTTTTGGCATTATTTAGTTGCATTTTAATTTGGATACTTTTTTTTTCATTTTTGGAATCAATACTTCCAAGCATAGCTTTGTTTGGTTCAAGTTCAAGGGCATTGTTCATGATGTAGATTCCAACTTCCCAGTAACTATCATTCAAGTCCTATGCGGTAAACAAGCAAAAATAGGTTGGCCAAAAACAAACAAGCAAAGCTCAGAGTAAACCCCAATATACGTTTTTTCTTTTTACCTTTACCTACTTTGATGCACAGCTTTATTCAATAAACAAATCAAAACATATAAAAAAGAATAAAGAGTAAACTGCATTTTGATTCAGGACTCCACTTCTAATCCCTCGATTTTGCCCATCCACACTTCAATTAAGAAACTATAAGCTGAATTAGTCTTACCTTGACGAAGTCACAGAGCTCCGGAGAAGCTTCCCGGTAAGGATTTATGCTTCCTGCTACGCTAAGCGAGTTGTCAATGAACTGAAGCACATTGTTCTTCCCGTAAACGGAATCCGACGACCGATTTCCAACTTCGGCGGTGTGCAGCCACTGGCTTCGTTTCAGCTCTCAAACGAATTTCTTGATAGCTAAATCTACCAACCATGCTCGACGCTTGGCGTTAATAATTAGGAGATTTGAAAGAGAGGGTGTGGTTGGGAGAGTGAATACTGAATAGCATATGACAAAGCAGGAGCATTTTGGTGAGAAGACGAAAGTCAACGAGGAAAATACAATAATCTGGTTTGTTTGATATTCCGTTTGGAAGAGTCCAAAGTCCATTTAACATTCTTTTTTCATATAATGAGATAATCTCCTCCACACATTTAATTTAACATTCTCAAATGAATCCATTGTTTGTATTAGCAAAGTGATGTTGTGAATGAGAGAGATCTGCAAATAAATTTGGTGCCCAACTGTTTGTTGAGCAATTAGTTCCATTATCAACCCACGCTGTTTCTTTGGACCCTACAAATGGATTAATTCTAGAGTTCTTTTCATATTTAAAAGTAAAATTAACAAAAAGAAGATGATTTAAGAATGAAAAATTAAAATAAAAAAACCGATGAGAACTTTAGTTTAATGAGAAAAGTTTTGAGATCATATATCTAAATTTATGTAAACGTAAAAAACGCTTTTAAAAAAGTGCCTCAAAATGAGCTCAATAATGATAAATGTGAGCGAGTAAAATAATCATATAAAAAGATTAAAACAAAACAGTAAACCCATCACGTTATTATCCTTAATTTATTAGGATTGGATTGGACAGAAGTGAAAGCAAAGGAAGTAAGAGGGGAATTATTTGTAACCTGCAAATGGCAAATTAATGGAATAATGGAATTAGGTTAAACCTATTATTCAAGCAACAGGTAAAATAATCATTCAACAGTAATGTTGCAACAATCCTAGGAATTTTCTGTTGTTTGATGATTATTAATTTGTGGCAAGGTTTTTAGAAATGTGTTTGGACTAATTAAGGATCTCTATTTGCAATAATTAGAGACCATACTTTGGTTGTTGCTAATACTAGGACATGGTCAACTTAATTAAGATGAATTTATGGTTGTCCAGATTTGACACTAATTAATTATTAATTTTTGTATATATGTTTTGAGTTGTAGTGTCCTTATCAAAATTTCATATACATAACTAAAAGTAGCTTTTGGTGGAAAAATTTTCACACAAGAATCAGTGTTAGGGTCAATGACCCATTAAGCTTTCATTCTTTTCCCAACACATCACTCTTTCCCACCTTAATTAAGCTTTCATCTTAACTTAATCAAAAAGTAAATCATTTAGTGGAAATTCTTATATGACATTTTAGAACATAATACGTACACATAGAAAAAAATCAAATTTGACAAATTGCATATAATCTAACATTTCAGAACTTTTTGAGAATGGCAGACTCAGGTGTACATGACTT
This sequence comes from Vachellia pachyceras, assembly GCA_025593235.1. Taxonomy (NCBI): domain Eukaryota; kingdom Viridiplantae; phylum Streptophyta; class Magnoliopsida; order Fabales; family Fabaceae; genus Vachellia; species Vachellia pachyceras. Next base: position 5,158 of record JANTPZ010098728.1, read on the forward strand.
GTTGGATGTAATTGATTAGGAACTTCAACAACCATTAAGAGGATTCCAATTGAGTCAAGTGTTGAAATTGAAAAATTGAAATTATTTTAAATTTAAGTTTATTTCTTTTGATATTTTGTTTTTTTGAAACGTATAATAAAAATAAATTCTCAACTACAACAAGCTAAAAAAAATACTTCTTAGATTATTTTTAATAAAAATTGTTTAAATTAATTTAGATGACTTGAATGTAAACATTTGCTTAAATTATGATCTTCTGAAGGGATCCAAATCAAATTGATTAGATTCTTTATGAATATCATGATAGGGCCCTTGAATATCAAGGCCATTGAATTGGTCAATGTTTGCATAAAAATTAGACTTCCTTAAACATTAATTTACCGAAGGAAAAAAACACAGAATTTTACCCCACAAGAAAGTAATCACAAGTCACCAAATCAAATCCCCATTTTATAGTCTTCACACCTAAATAAATATATCTTGTAAGAAGAGAGTTATTATAAATAGATACCATCTTCGCTACTTAATACAAGAATTGGTTGAATTTTTAGGAGAGATTAAAAAATCTAAATACATTACTTTTATTTATATTTATCACTTTTCTCTAAAATAATTTATTTGACTTATAAACTGGTATATAATCTAATTATACATAGATGCCATTTTTCGAAATTCACCAACCACATACATAAAAGCACTATACCTACTAGGCTACTACAGGCAGTACAAAACGGAAGCGGAAAAATGCAACCTTGAATTCCTTGGAAGAAACAAAACTTTATAACTTTTGCAAAGTTAGAAGAATACCTGGTTAATTAGCAAACTGAAGAATATTCAACTGGGGTCTACTTGTGGTAGATGTAAGCCTTGCAACTTAATCCTTAACCTCCACCATGCTTTAACCCATTTGTTTATATTCATAACCAAAGCATACTATGCTTTAACTTCACTTCTACTCAAAACCCCATATAACACTTCCTCTCTAAACTCCTCTTCCAATGTCTTCATCATTCTGTTGTGCTACGACCACCTCTTCTTCTTGTTGCTGTTCTTCTTTTCTGTCTCCAACAAACACCTTTAAGCTTCTTTCATTCTCTCAAACCCCATGTTTCCTTCAGCCATGATGAAGCCTCCTAGAGTAAAGTTGCCCCTCCCCATCATTATCACTTCAATTTGTGTTCTCTTCTTCTTTCTTGTTCTCTATGCCGAGAGACTCAGCTTTCTCCCTTCCTCTTCGTCCTCCTTCTTCAAGTTCAGTCCTGTCCAAGAAGGAGCAACAAACTAAAATCCAGTAAGTGAGCTTCATGAAACTTTTGCCACTCTGTTTTCTGATCTACTTGGTTCTTATATTGTCATATATTGATAAGCAGGTGATAAGAAAACAGAGGAAGAAGGAGGAATCGGCTCTGTCGTCGATGACAGATTCGACTTTGATCCAGAGGAGTGCAATGTTGCTAATGGAAAATGGGTGTTTAATCGTTCCATAAAGCCATTTTACACAGACAGAAGCTGTCCATATATAGATAGACAGTTTTCTTGTGTTAAGAATGGAAGAGAAGATTCTGATTATCGCCATTGGGAGTGGCAGCCAGAAGATTGTACCTTGCCCAAGTAAGAATTTGCTTCACTTTTCGTGATCATTGCCCTCTATGTATCTATGTTATTTGAACTAATGTGATTCACATTTATAATGACAATAATGGTAGGTTTGATCCATACCTGGCACTGAAGAAGCTTACAGGAAAGAGGCTAATGTTTGTAGGAGATTCATTACAGAGGAATCAATGGGAATCTTTTGTGTGTTTAGTTGAGTGGGTCATACCTGAAAAGAGAAAGTCTATGAAACGAGAGCGTATTCATTCAGTCTTCAAAGCCAAGGTACAAAAGCCTTTCTTTTCTTTTTTCTTTTTGCTTGGTTTGGTTTGAAGAACACGGAGATTTGTGGTTCTGATTTTTTTGTTTGTTTTGGCCAGTTTTGAATTATACAAGTTAATGATATATTACTGTGTGATGTGTAGGATTATAAAGCAACAATAGAGTTTTATTGGGCGCCATTCCTTGTGGAATCGAACACTGATATACATATAAAAGCTGATCCAAAGGAGAGGATAATAAAAGTGGATGAAATCTCTGAGCGTGCCAAGAACTGGACTGGAGTGGATATACTTGTTTTCAATACATATGTATGGTGGATGAGTGGCCTCAGGGTTAAAGCATTGTGAGTTTTCTTCTCTCTACTCATTCAAAAATTCAGGCTGTGTAAATATTTTATTACTATCCCGTATTGGAAATGCAAAAAAAAGAGGAAATTTTCTAAACCAATTCATTTGTTTATGTTGTTTGTTATGAGTTTGATGGCGAGTTTGTTACAGTGTGGTGAAAGTTGGGAATGGTGTAATTGCAGATGGGGTTCATTCTCAAATGGAGAACAAGGGAGTGAAGAATTTGATACACTAGTTGCTTACAAGTTAGGTTTAAAGACATGTGCCAATTGGGTTGACTCAAATATCAACTCGAACAAAACTCAAGTTTTCTTTACAACCATGTCTCCTACGCATACTAGGTATCTATCTCTAATTAAAATGTGTTAACATTACAATTTTTCTTTAATTAAAGAGAACAAACACTAACTGTCTAAACTTATAAGCGAGATTAAATATACAATCTCTCATTTGTAAGATAGATTTTATACCATTAGACTATTAGGGCATTCATAACATTATAGTTGCTAATGCAGAGAGAGAGATAAACATAGAAAGGTAAGCCCTACTTTGAAGTTTGAATAATGTGATCCCATAAGAGTGAAACATATTTTTTTAAAAATGTGGATCTCTCTCTATACTTCGCACTAATTCAAATTCTTTCACACTCTCTAATATGACTATTTTTACCCAACAACCTTGATTTGGATAGTTTAACCACAACCATCTTGTCACAATCAACTAAAGCCATTCCTTTTAGATCCATTAAAATCCACTTTGATTGAAATGAGGAGAGTGACGAATACAAAAGAGTGAGCTCATTCACCATTTTAATTCCATATATTTTAGGTGAAGTACTCTTGAGGATTCAAATGAGCTCATTTCAACAAGTTTGATTTGAATACTTTTAACTAAGTTTAAGTCCTCTTGCATATAATCCTTACACTAGTTTGTTTTCAAACACCTACGCAAGCTAAGGTGATATATATATATACACATATACATATATATATATATATATGAGCCTACTAATATCATAATTTTTTGTTACTCTATTAAATGTTAATTTTGTTATGTTGATGCGTTGTATTGACAGTAAATTATAATGTGATATCTTTTTTAAATATCATGAAGTGAAATCTTTTTGCGCATCGTGCGGGGGAGTACACTCTAGTTATCTAAATATCTAGACATATTACAGATACATCAATGATAAAGACTGAATCTATGTGGATTATAAGATATTGAGCTGAGGCGGAAACGTTTTAGCCACTCTAACAATCATCCCTCTCATAACAATATCTTTCTTCATCAACTTTGACTTGGATACTTTAATCTTAAGTTCAAAACTATCATCTTCCAAATATCTTTATAGTACAACATTTTGTCCTTAATATAGAGATTAAAGATTTTACAGAAACTACTTTAAATTATATATATTGAAATACTTATATATCATTATATTACATATCAAAATTTATAAGTCACATAAATTATTTTAAAGAAAAAAAATGATATATATTAATTTATTTAACTTCATTGATCTCCAAAGAATCAACTGAAGCTTATATTTAAAATTGGAGGTAGTAGTTTGTTTTCAAATACCTAGAAGGCTAGATAGAAGCGAATGAAACACAAGCAACAAACAAAACCATGCATGTGACACAGTACAGATGATGAGCCATTATACTGTTTGATGTTTCAGAAGCGCAGACTGGGGAAACAAAGAAGGTGTGAAATGTTTCAATGAGACAGGGCCAGTGAGGAAGAAGAAGTACTGGGGAAGTGGCTCCAATAAGCAAATGATGAGTGTGGTGGCTAAAGTGGTGAAGAACATGAAAGTCCCAGTGAATGTGATCAACATAACACAGATCTCTGAGTATAGAATTGATGCTCATTCCTCTGTCTACACAGAAACTGGAGGCAAATTGCTCACTGATGAGGAAAAAGAAAACCCCAGAAATGCAGATTGCATACATTGGTGTTTGCCTGGAGTTCCAGATACATGGAATCAGATATTTTTGGCTACGCTATAGCAAAAATATACAACATACAGATGCAAACATGGGAAAAAGTGTTAATGTGATTTTTTTTGTTTTTAATTTCTTGAGGCATGAAGATGTCAAATTGTATGAAGTTACATGTTCATTATAAATTCATCTTTAATTTCTTCGGGCATTGTTTGTTTGATATAAAAATTTGCACAATATGCTTCAGAAAAATCTGCAAGCATTTTATGTACTTTATTAATACTGACAACAAAGTGCAACAAATTCTCAAATTTCATTATGACAATTAGCACTATCAATTGCCTCATAGTATACCATTTATGGCATTTTAATGTAAATTATGAAAAAGGCATCAACAACAGCCATAATTTTCTCAATCACAAGTTGAATATTAAATTGAAATTATATATTAATTATAACGTTATTTTTCAATGATTTTAATAACTTAAAACAAAGAATACCATTAAAACTTCCGAGTTTAGTATTAAATTTTGGATTAACAACTATACGAATGATTACTCTGTTTTAAAGTATATTATTATTTTTGAGATATGTCTCATTATCTAATATTAGTTTGTTGTTGATTTTTACGAATTAGTTTCATTTTGAAATTTGAATTATTAAATTACGAATCTGTCAAAGTTTATTGCTATTTTTTAGCCATGTATTTGCTGATTTAGTGAGATATTATTAGTTAGTCAGATTCAAAAAGATTTGGTAGATTTTCTCATGATTTAATGCTTTAAATACTCATTTTAGCCTATTGAATAATACAATCCTCAGGAACATTTTTCATAGTTCTTCTTTCCTTCTTTTGCCTTCATTTTTTCTCAAAAACCTTCAAATCGGTATCAGAGCTCTAAAACCTACAATTTATATCAGAGCTCTAAAACCTATAATTATACACAAACTTTTCATCAAATATCTTCCACTTAAATTTAGTTTTAAAATTTTCACAAAAACTATGGCTTCATTGCAATTGGCAAGAAGTTAAGAGATCAATACTAATAAAAAAACTTAAATATTATACTTTTCGATTAATTCTGTATTATATCGTGTTAGTAAATGATGCGCTTTATTTAAAATTAATTTTTTTATTTATAAATATTTAAATTAATCAATTATATTTTGATAGAAAAAAGTTAAAATAAATTATATAAATTAAAGTGTAATATATTTATTAACTGTCTTGATTTGATTTGAGCTCAATATTTACCTAGAGTAGAGTACTTACATTAATCTTGTATAATATAAAGCTTGTTGATTATTGTTTTTAGAGTTTTGACCTATATATGTGGATGATTTAAGAAATTCGTAATAAATGTTTAAATTAATTTATTTTAAATGATTTTAGAGAATTATAAATAAATAGGTGAAAATGATTTTATATCAACTTATATAAAATGTTTTTTTAAAATATTTCCCAAACAATGATACTATGGAAAAGCACTTTTATTTTTATATGATTTCTCGTCGGGTGGTTTATCGGTTTGATCAAACCGGCAGTCGACTCCATAAACCCTACTCTCTCTTAATAAGTAATAAACGGTGATAAACCTTTCATGCCTCGAATTTGATATTTTTTTTGCTTGCAAAAGCCTTTAAGGTAGACTTACTCTGAAACATATTCTCCGATCTTCTGTTATATGTCCATTTTCTTCAAGGTTGTCGGATGGACGTTGACATGGATGAAAAAGCTGAAGGAACGTCCAGGAAGATCCAAGTGTGATTCGTTGCTAAGTTAAAACCACCTTTCAAAGTCCCAAACTGGAAAACACACCAATTTATGTGGACAATCAGGTAGCCATAGCAATATCGAAGAATCCAACTTTTCATATCAAAAACTAAGCATTTTAACATCAAGTTATACTTTATCAGAGATGTCAAATAAAGTGGTTATACTTTATCAGAAATATTTTTCAGAGCTCTTCCTTCTTGCTTTTGCCTTCAATTCTTCTCAAAAACCTTTAAATCGGTATCAGAGCTCTAAATTGGTATCAAAGCTTCAAATCGGTATCAGAGCTCTAAAACCTACAATTGTTATATTCCTATTTTCGTCAAGGTAACCGGATAGACGTTGACATGGGTGAAGAAGCTGAGGGAACGTCTAGGAAGATCCAAGTGCGGTTCGTTACTACATTGAAACCACCTCTCAAAGTCCCAAACACTGTCATTTCCATCCCCGCCAACCTTACAAGATTTGGTCTCTCCTCCGTCATCAATAGCCTTCTTGAAGCCACTGGTATTTTCTATATTCCTTTTCCACTCAAATGTCCTAGCTGCTTAAAACTTACAGTGCAATTATTCAATTGATGCTCTCACCGTTGCACAATTTGTTTTTCTCAATAAAAAGATGTTGTCTTTGTCTGGTTTGAAGAACATTTTGTTACTTTTTAGGTTTGCGTCTTTCCACTACATATTTAAATTTTACCTCGTGTTTCCGAGTAGCTTTTTAATTTAACCGTCAACTATGGGTAGGTGATCCTGATTATAAAGCAGAACCTTTTGATATTTTGATCAATGGCGAGTTGGTTCGGATGTCACTCGAGGAGTTTTTGGTCGTCAAAGGAATTTCAGTGGTAAGTATCTCATCATCCTACTTTTATTGATTTTCTGTCTTGCCTTTGAATGTATGAGTTTAATGAATATCTCCATTTGTCAAGTGACAATGGAGAAATGAAGAGTTGTCTTGGGAGAATTAGTTGCTTGATAACTGAAGCAATTATTTGAAGTAGTGGACTAGTGGTCGAATGAAGTCTTTCTGATTCTCTTATTAACCATTCTCTTCTTTTATATTTTCTCTTACTCTTTATATATATATATAAATCTTAGCACAAAGAAATGGTCTTTGCTGAAAGATTCTTTAGACGACATTTTTGGTATTCTTGATTCTATTGTGCATTAATTTGGAGTCATATCTAATGTTTGTAAATGATGAAATGCAGGAAAAGATATTGGAAATTGAATACACAAAGGTAGTGGCCCCACGTAAGGAGGAAGACCCTTCTTTACATGATGATTGGGTTAGTGCAGTTGATGGTTCTTCTCCTCGGTAAGCTTGTAAACGTTGAACTAGGTGGTACATTGAATTGCTATGTGATTCAGTCACCATAATTTAACTATGTAATATTCCAAGTTTGGGTTTCTGTTAATGTTAGCTATACAAATATTGGTTAATGAAGATTTGGCTGACCTATTCTAGTTGGATTAAGTTGACCTGGATGAGTAGGTTAGCTTCATTTAACTTGAAATTTACGATGTTGTGATGATCATATTCAATTATGTTAACATTGATAATTGACAAAGTATGATAATTTTTATATACAACATATATGATAGTGTAGTATCATCATCTAATCATCATAGATGACCAATTGTGTGAGGTGTTTCACTTTTGATTTATGGGAATGATCATAGGACATGGCCTTATTCTTCTACTGGGTGGTCCATCACACGTCTTGCTTTTGGTAGAATGAATGGCCAATACATTTAGAGCCAACTTTTTTGGACGGTTGATATTTTACATTGATAATATACCAAATTCTTTGGTCCAGTCTAGCAAGTATGACAATTTTGGATCAGGTTATCATTCACTAAGAACAGTTAACAGTTATGCTTTTGTTGCTGCAGGTTCTTCTTGACGGGATGTTATGATGGTTTAGGGAGGTAATAATTTTAGATACTCCACTTGTCATCTTAGAATTAGTCATTTAGTGGCTTTTTGAAGATTTTGTTATATCATTTGTTTGTTTAAAGGATTTTTGGTAATGTTATGAAAAATTTTGTCTTAGGGTGTGGGAAGGGGCTGGATTATGTACACATATATTGGAGGGCCACACTGATGCAATCACTTCTGTTAGCATCATCGATCACAAAGGTAACAAGGACAAGGATCTTCTCTTACTCTTGTATGCAACGTCTCTTGCTTCTGTTAACATCGTTTCATTTTGTTTTAATATTTTTGGGTAGAAAGATGTTAATATTTTAGTAGTGAAAGAATTTTAATGGAAAGAAAGAATTACAAGAATGGAGGTTAAACCCGCCTCCTGAAGAGGAGAAAGCAAAGAAAGAGAAAATGAAAAAAAAAAAACCAATCAGTTGAAGTTAAGCAAATATCATAACTTCAAATGTTAATTTTTATATTTTTCCCACTTATCAATATATTTACTGTATTTAGGTGCAGGACCTTGTACCTTAGCAACTGCTTCAAATGATCGAACATTAAGGCTATGGAAGGTAACTAGAAAAAAAGTTTATATAAAGATGCAAATTTTTATGTTGAATATTGACCTGACTATATTATGTTTTTAACTTTGTTCAAAAGCTCAATCCGGAGGAAGCCATTGAGCATCCTACAAAGATTAGTGCTTTTAAAATCTTGTGTGGTCATAAAGATTCTGTGAAGAGTGTTGCCGTACAAACTTCCAGAGAAATGGTTCTTTTCTATATATATTTTTAATTTGCCTTCTTTCTCTTTGAATTTCATAGATGAGTTTTATAAAGATTCAAAATTTTGATTTCTGATGTTAGTCTTGTTGCTTCTGTTATCTCATATATTTAGATTTGTTCTGGTTCTTGGGATTCTACCATCAAGTTGTGGCAAACTGAATTTGACGCAGAAGGTGATGTGTCTATTAAGAAGAGGAAAGTGAGAGATCAAGTTGAGGAGTCACAATTGGAGGTCAGTATGCCACACGGTTAATAATAAATGCAGAAAAAAACATATAGCTTCTGTTGATGTTTTTGAATAGTAAAATATAGAAAGAAAAAATACAGTTCCTATTGACTTGATATCACCGGGTCAATTTTGTACTCTAATTATTTTTATGCCTTTTGTTTTTTGTGGGGTTGATGGGGTGGATGTTTGTTAAGCTATTATCAAGAGTTAAATGACCTCACTTTGTTTAATGCTAAACCTTTATTTTTTGACATTATACTTGTAGATATGTGAAATCAACAAACCTTGTGGTTTATATAACTTCTTATTTCCTTCTTTTGAATATTGTTTCTCATTTACTGTATAATTTTGAACTTATGTTTGCCACTTGATCAGTTGGTTGTTAGTAATACTCTTGCATTTCAGGGGGAGGCTGTATCCACACTTGTGGGCCACACACAGAATGTTTCTTCTGTGGTTTGGCCACAGCAAGACACAATCTTTTCTGCTTCATGGGATCGTTCTGTTAGGAAATGGGACGTTGAGACTGGGAAAGACTCGTTAAATATAGTAAGTATGCCGCCTTGTTAAGTTTGACTCTTGTCTTTATATCAAGATTCATGACTTTCTAGTTGAATTGTCTTCCAAGGTCATGCCATCTAATTGCATACCTTTTTGTCTTGGCTGTGGAACCATACCAAGCACACTAATAATTTTTTTTCCTGTACTTCCCATTTTGTCCATCTAAGTTCCTTTTGTTTTTGGGTTTTTAAATTCTTTCCTAATTTCTGTACAGTTTTAATGTGACAATGTTACTTGATAATGATTAATTTATAATATCATTAAAAATTTTGGACATATTTTTTTCTTTTTTTAAATGTTGATGCTTTTTCAAAGTCACTTAAAAGGTTCTATCACGAAACCTAGAGTTTCAATATAATTTTGATCCACTATGATGGATATTTTATTATTAATTTGTTTATTTTCATTATAAAATTTGTTGTTGGAAAATTATTATACTTTACAAGGTCTCAAAGCATCATGATAGTAATATCCAATTTATTGATTTTAATCACTACATGTCCTCCAACTGTAGTTCTGTGGAAAGGCTCTCAATTGTCTGGATGTTGGTGGAGAAGGATCTGCTTTGATAGTTGCTGGTGGTTCTGATCCTGTTCTTAGGATTTGGGATCCTCGTAAACCAGGTCTATTAAATAAAGCCCATTCTTTCGTTGTTTGCTCCAATTATCAAGTCAATTTGTTAATACCCAAGTTAACAGTTTTTCTTCTTCTTCAGGCACCACCGCTCCAGTTTTTCAGTTTGCTTCTCATACTTCTTGGATTTCAGCTTGCAAATGGCATGATAATTCTTGGTTTCATTTACTTTCTGCATCTTATGATGGGAAAGTGATGTTATGGGATTTGAGAACTGCGGTAATGTGTCATCATCATTTTACTGAGTGATTTTTTTGGTTTTGTCGTTAGCTCTTAAAGTTTTTGTGTGCACCCACAAGATTTACCTTGTCCTCTGAATGTTTCTCTATTTCCCCCCTTTCAGTGGCCACTTTCTATCATTGAATCACATGGTGACAAGGTATACATGTATCACTATATGTGCTTTCTTTTTCCCCACTGAAATGAGTCAAATGCATTCTTGCTAAAACAATTGTTTATCTGACTTAGGTGCTATGTGCTGATTGGTGGAGAAGTGACAGTGTTATCAGCGGTGGCGCCGACTCAAAAGTCTGCATTTCTTCTCAAATTGCAGTACAATGATCCAATGCTTTTGGGTTAGTTATCTAAAATCTTAACTTTATACTGTATATTTGAAAGGTGAGAAGTATTTATTTACCTGGTGATTGTTAAGGTGACAATCCTTTTTGCTGCGTAGGTACTTAATCTATCAACAATGGATCCAATATGGAAGAGTGGATCCACAAGGAAGTTTTTATCTATGGATTTACGGACTGGTGAGATAGGTATAATACACTCTTAACCGATCCCTTTGTTTGTATAATTCATATTTTCCGAAGACTGTATGTGAAAGGATTTCAACTTGGGCTGTACAAGGTACAGGATGACGATTTTTTTTTTTTTTGCGTGGACAAGTAGTAATTAGCCTAACAGGGTTTCTTCTTAAGCAAACTCGTGTTGTTCTATTGAGCATTTGGATCAAAGGATGTAAGCCAATTTTCTCCTAGTGTCAAATGTAAAAGTTACCTTTATTATAATTATTTTATTTGCTAGTAAAATTTGTAAATTTTATCGAGGGATTAATGCTTAGCACGGATAAACAATTAAGAAAAGGAATAAAAGACAAGGCATCTCTTAAAAAGGGGAGAGAGAGAGAGATTGTATCGCTTGTTTTATTTTGAATTAGAAATTTCGGGAGTAAAATGCAGGAATGTGGAGTTTTTGATAAAAAAAAATTATGCTTGCTGTATTTTAAGCGATATGGTCGTTAAAATTTTTTTCGTCACTTCCCCCATTTTTGTCTTCATCAAACAAGGGGGAGGGATCAGCCATGCCAAATTCTTCAAACTAAATGTGGCACATTAAGTTAAATTTTCAAAATAAAAATATCGAGACCAAACTAAAACTTTGTACAAAGTTGAAGGGCTAACATGCACTTTTGTCTAAATAAACAATTACATGCTTTATCAATTGAAAGATTAGGTAATGCGAGAGACGTAAATTAACAATGGAAATTTAATCTCAGTCCTAAATAAGTAAAATATTTAATGATATCATGTTGTTAATACAATGGCATCATGTTATCAATTGGGTCTCTCATTTAATATGTTCATCCATGGGACCATTCCTTAAATATTTTGCTTATCTGGATTTAAGACTAAATTTTTCAATTAATAAATCAAATGTAAGAAATACTTGAAAAGCTATTCGTTTCGAATCACAAAGACCATCATGACATGTATTCACAACATTGATATCATTTTCTAAGGATTTTAATTCTTTAATTTAATGACTTGAAAAACAAAATAAATTTTAATACTATTTTTCTAATTTATAAATTATATCGCACGCACGCACGATCCTCTAATTATTGATGAAATATATACTTATATTTCTCGTCTATGATTTCGTTTTATCTCATACGCTTTACATGCTGGGCCATAGGGGTTGGCCACCAGAGTTTTTTTGGGCTACATAAACCCTACTCTTTCCCAATAAAATGCGATAAACCCTTGACCCCTCGCATCTGTTGGATTCGCTAGCTTTTAGCTTCCGTTTCGCGCCGTGTATGCTTCCAGAACCCTGAGGTTCCAATCTCAACGCGACCCTTTTTTTGGTTTTTATCGTTCGATCTATTTCCGTTCACGTCTTCGTTGCAGCTCATTTTTGTCAACATTTTCGTGCAGGTTTCACTCTCTCACAAATATCACCTTTCTTATATTTCTACTGATTTCTATATATTTTGTATAGAATAACATTGGAATCTTGATGCATTTCTGCAATTTTTTCCGCGAATTAATGTTTTTCCATATCTGGTATTAACACAGCTGCGGTGTAAGCTGGCTTGAAAATGGCAGGTGGAGGGAATTTTATGCACAGAATAATCTCCTACGTGGTGAATGAATTGGTCGTGAACGGTCTTGCCAATAGGTATCTTAGCCTTCTTTATTTCTTCAAACTTCAATTCGTTCTTTTCAATCTTTCCTTTGGGTAGTGTGTGTGTGTGTGTGTGTAACTTCAAGCTTCTTTCTCTGGCCACCGCGAAAATTATTTCCCGGGTGGCTCGTTCCATTGAAGCAAGATCGTGTGTCAAGTTCCTGAATTGTAGTTACCAGGGCAACATGATTGCTTTGGAAGTCTCGGAGTTTGAGACATTCTGCTATAAGCGCAATCGTAAAAGAAGTTATTTTCAAATTTTTAGTCCCTCGATATGCATGGGTGTTAACATGTCAGACTTTCGGTTAGTTGACCGAAGCTTATTGACCTTTATTGAGTGAACTTTAAGGGAAAATATCTCAGCTTAAATGCAGAGTTTGAGCTATTCTGCTCTTTTTGGAGAACATTTGATAACTTAAAATGATATGCACTTCAAAAGATAATGTTATTTAATCGTTTATCAAGTAATCTATACAAATATATTAAGGGTTTGTTAACAATGCATTTCAAGTGTTTGAGACTTCGTACATCTTTGAAATCCAGTGTTAGATGGGTTTCATGGGTTTTTGTCGTTTCTTCTGTAATTTTAATTTTTTATTTGCTTATAATGATTATATTATTTACCAAAGACCTGAGAAAAGTATTTCCATCATTGTTGTTGAAGCTTGTGCCTGTTTTATTAGTTGTTGCCTATGATGACTCTCGTAGGCTTGTAATGATTGCATAGATGACTGCAAGAATTAACATCCAACGAACTGAGGCTCTATGTACTTAGTTTCTATGAAAATGTATAATACCATCTATTCATTGTGATAATCAATTTTGGATGATTATTCCAACTGAACTGTACATCTGAAATTTTACTGGTCATTCTCAGTACAAATGTAAGTTTTTTAAGGCACCATCTGGATGCTGTTATTTCACCCTTAATTTTAGCCATTGAGGCTTTGGTACTATCACGATTACGAATTGCCGATGATGTCTTTATATACATAGGCTTGTAAAGATCGTTGAGATGACATTAAATCATCATTCAAAGGACTGAGGCTTTACTTTGTTATTATTTGATTTTGTTGATCTATGTCATGATTCATTGACTGTGTATTGTATGCATTTATTTCATTATTTTTCTAGCCTTTGCCTGTTTCTTGTTATTTTATTCCCATTTGCCAGTGATGTCTCCATATTCGTAGGCTTGTGATGATCACTGAGATGAAATTGAATTATCATCCAAAGGACTGAGGCTCCCCCCCCCCTCCTTCTATTTTGTGATCATTTTACTGATCCATTCCTTTCATCTATTGACTGAGCTGCGTGATGTTCTTTATGCCAATACAATGACCGGCAAGAAACAAAGCTAACCTATGAAATGAGGCTAGACAGAATTGAGGTGCTTCAGAATCTGAAATGAGATTTGTATTTATTCTTACCTGGATTTGAGTCTGTGTTCGTTGGTGGTCCAGCTTTTGCTATGTCAATTTTGCGACAAATTAGTTTCTATAACTTCAACTGTTAGATGCTATATTTCACTACTGATAATGTTTTCTTGTGGTTTATCAGCCCTACATTCCAGAGATTTGCGGTGAGAACATCCAAGAGAATCGAAGACATTTCAAATAAAGGTAGTATTATCAAAATGATAAAAATGTGGCATTTTGTTAGAGCCTTTAGTCTGACCCGAGTGTTTATGTATTCTTGACAGCGACTCAAAAGAAGCAGGAGTTAGCAGAGCAGATCAAGGACATGTCAAAAAAATATGGAGGTTGTGTATAGTTATTAAATTTTAATCTTCTACCTACAATGATCAGGCCCTTAAGTTTCATCTTAATTACAAATTTAGCCCTCGATTTCAGTAAATTTGCAGTGAACTCCTACTTGTAGGTGGGTGCGCTTACACCCTTCAGGTTTGATAGAAGATGCAAAGCTGTGTCCAAAATTTAACTGTCCATCGGCTCCATTCAGTAGTTAAGATTTTTGTTGGACCATGAAGTTTCGGATAATTTTGCATTTTGTTATTCGTGAAAGTTCACTTGCACCTTTACTGAAAAACATGGACGAAATGTAAGATTTAGCTCAAGTTTTAACATATCTTTATTTATATTTTTTTGAAAAAAACTGCTTCCAGATTGAGAACCGATGGTTTTGCTGTCTCTTGCATTGGGAAGACAACAGAATTGGGTGATGATCTCTGCGGTGGAGGCAGATGAAGTCTTGTGGACGCTTCAATAACTACCAAAAGAAGTCATTCTTATTTATAGTGTATTCTATCACACTTGGTTCAGCAAAGTTTAGCGCCCTGCTTTCTTCTGTGTTCTACTTTTGCGAAGGGCTGATTGCGAACGAAATAGAAGATTAGTTGTACTTGGTGCGCCCAAATGTTGGGTAGTCTCATAGTTTGTTTTGGCCTTTATAATGTTTAGAATCTGGGGAACCAAGGGCTGGCAAATAGTGCGGAATAACTGTGTATATCTGCTAAAGTTGTATAATGTTCTCACTTCTAGATGGAAGTAATCTTGTATCACCAACCCCATTGTGGTGCTTGTGGAGCCATTAATAAGTGCACATCGAACATGTACTGTGTACTGCGACAATGAGATGTAAAATCTTATTAGTTGCGCCAAGCTAATATTCCATTATTGGCAAATACTTTAGTCATCCTCAACAATTATGATTATCCGCAAGATGAAAAGATACTCTTGTGATACAATTAAGCAAGTTATTAGACGGAGGGGGAAGGGTGACGTTGATTCTTAGTTGTGCTTAGTGTTACGGGTCCATTATCCTCTCCCCAAAACTAGCCTATTGCGCGCCCGCTTATATAGCTTAACACCCTCCCGAACCTCTCTGATGTGGGACATGACATACTCTTCCAGCCAATTCACGAGCGTCCTCACTGCGGGGCCCATCGGTTACTTCCTTTGCCAATGTTCGAAGGGTCCACCAGAGACTGAAGGCTCGAGGCTGGTTCTGATACCTCTTGTCACGGGGCAATAGAGGTGGTAATACGGGCCGCCCGGTGGGTTTGGGTCAGCCCGTCATGGGTTTTGAGCCCGGCGGTCCGGGCTTAAAATACCCATTTTAATATGGGTCATGATTTTTCAAACCCAACCCATAACCGGTGGGTTGGTGGGTTGGGCGGGCCGGCCCGTATTTTTTTATATATTTTTTAATTTTTTTTTAAAAAATAATATAATGAATTTTTTTGTCATAAGTCTAAAGTCCTAAATTATAAAAATACATTACAACATCATAAAGTCCAAAATTTAAACCCTAAACATCAATACCTCTACCGAACCAAAGCAAAAAACAGGGATCCCAAACAGTATCTTTAATTAAAGATAAAAATATCAACATCTAGAACGCATCAACAACAAAAGTAGAGGATTAAACTTAAAAAATGAAT
>JANTPZ010098735.1:0-11699 GCA_025593235.1 Vachellia pachyceras
TTTCAGTGGAGGCAATTGTGAGAAAGATTCAACTTACACAAATCATGCTGTTTTAATTGTTGGATATGGTTCAAAAGATGGGAAAGATTATTGGATTGTGAAGAACTCGTGGGGAGGAAATTGGGGGAACAATGGATATTTCCTCATCAAGAGGAATACAGACTCACCAAGTGGAGTTTGTTCTATCAATACCAAGGCTTATTTCCCTTCCATATAGGCTATTGCACTAGCTACCAAATCTATATATAATCAATCTCTCAGTTTCATAATGTTACCAACTCAAGTCCATTAGAAGGTTTAAATAAAAAAGTCATGCATTATCAGCTACAGTAAAATATGCTATTGAGTTATGAGTTATTGAGGCTTGTTTCATAATTATAATTAATAACTATGGTAATGATAGTTAATTCATATGAGCAATTATTAATGTTATGATCTGCTTAATGATCTTATGGGTGAACATTGACTCCAATGGCTCAAATATTGATAATACCACTTATGGGATGAATGTTACTGTTGAAAGTATTGAAATCAAGAAGAATAGATTGAGAAAGTGAATGTATTATTACAAACCCATGTGGGTACAATACTTATTTACCCTCTTTTGAGGGTGATGAACTAATTTGGGGACTTTTGAAGTGGGGGATCCAAGTTATCCTCCCCTTCTCTATGCATTGGTGGGGATTCTTCATCCTCTCACTCTTTGGTGATGATTATACAATCATACACTCAAATCATTACATTATGACCCTTTATATAGACTTTTGGGTCATTAACTAACTAAGTGATTAACACTAATTACTTTAACTAATTCATATTTCCAACACTCCCCCTCAAGTTGACACCCTTTAACTTTAGGTGCTCAACTTGCCAATACAAAAAATACAAGAGAGTGAAGTGAGTTAAACTATACAATTTTGATTCACACAACAATACAAACATTTCTTCGTAATCTTCTTCTCAATAATGAATTGTTTCCTCTGTCTCTAGAAGTGCGTCATTGTTGAAAATTTTGAGCTTCAACGCTTACTTCATGTCCATTGCTCCCTCCACTGTTTCTCCTCTTGCTTGATTATATTTTATGGTGTTCTCTTCAAAATCTGACTTGCCCTTGAGAAGAGAGTCCCTTGCTTTGACTTGTTGACTCAGCCCGTCCTTTTGGGGATCTTCTGTTGATGGCAAAGGAAAACAGTAATGGAAGTCACTGAAATAGACTCTCAGAACTATGATGGCATCTCCTAGCATAGAAGTCAAACACTCTTGCATAAGTCCTTGCAGAGTCTGGCTTTTCAATCTTCACCTTCAATGCATCTTCCTTATTTATATGCACAGGATTCAAGCAGCATGAAACACAATATTCATAAGAGTTTCAACATTGTGAAAGAAGATTGCATCCATGACAAGAGAATTTCTTCCCAATTTCAGGGCAGCAGCGGGACTGTGAATCAACGGATAGAACATTACACACATAACCGTTGTCATCAGAAAGAAAGTATCGTCCTTGAATAGTAGTTTTGCATTGACGCGTGAATTGAAACTCGGTATCCTTCCTGATTGCAGTAGTTCTTGATGAGAACTGAAAGATCAATATATACTCCAGCATCCAGTGCAAGTGCAACGAAAATGAGGAGATTCCCATTCGGAACAATCCGAAATCAGAAATAAAACTCGGATCTTTAAGAGAGTGTCGGAGTCACAATGTCCCCAGCCTCCTTGAGCAAGCTTTGCTCACACCCAGACCCTCCGTGATTCTCTTTAGTGATTAGGATCGTGCTCATCCTATCCCAATGTAGAGGCTTCAACTTTATCCCTTGTTCTTTGTATATGGCATCGGAAAGTTGTCTGGGTTTCATATTTTCTGCTCCATCTCGATTAAGCACAACCGACTGCCTCAACATTGAAACAATGTGTCCTCGCAACTCTTCATTGTCCTTGAGTTATGAACGATCTTCAAATGTAGCCTGTCAAATTCACCGTCGTCTTTCAACTTTGCAACGACGTCTTCTTTGGAAGAAATGTTGGCCCCGTTCTCCACTGCGTCTTCTGTTGATTCTGCACTCCAAATTTGTGAGACTCATCAAACTATATGAAACCTCATACACCTGATCCTTCCAAAAACAAGAGACAAGAAATGTTGTCTGCGTCAAAGAAAGTGGAAGCTTCATCAAAATCAACTGCTGCTTTGAAGGCTAAAGAGATGAAGTTATCTTCAAAACCAAACTTTCCAAAGTAGCTGCAAGAAAATTGAATGCACATTCAAGAACTTCTTTGTCCCTTGAACCTTCCAAAAGACCAGCAGCTTTCGATCTCATCAATATCTTGCTTGTTTGTAACCAATTCAATTTCACTTCCATTATCATCAAGATCGCCGTTGACGTCCGCGAATGTTCTTTATCGCCATTGGCATCCATGATTTCTCATTCTCAAGCTGATGCGTGTCTTGTTGCGGCTGTGGTTGACGATGAAGACCTTGGATTAGCGTTTTCTTTGAATTCTTGAATGCTCACTTTCTTGGTAACTGAGACAATATCCGCACCACGCTTTTATGCTAATAGGACTCCTTCGGCACTAATCTCGGCCAACAGACTTGCAGGAGATCGGAACGATGTCGTGTGGCCAAGGTGCACTCTGGTAGACTTCAAGATTAGGTCATGCCCGGTGGAAAATCAAGAAAACAATGGATTTTAGCATTTCTTGCCCAAGAAAACAACCTGCTCTTGATACCATGTTGAAAGTATTGAAATCAAAAAGAATAGATTGAGAAAGTGAATATATTATTACAAATCCATGTGGGTACAACATTTATCTACCCTCTTTTGAGGGTGATGAACTAGCCCCATTTTGGGACTCTTGAAGTGGGAGATTCAAGTTATCCTCCCCTTCTCTATGCATTGGTGGGGATTCTTCATCCTCTCACTCTTTAGTGATGATTATACAATCACACACTCAAATCATTACATTATGACCCTTTATATAGACTTTTGGGTCATTAACTAACTAAGTGATTAACATTAATCACTTTAACTAACTCATATTTCCAGCAGTTACACGCACCACGATTTTTTGTAATGCAAGTGTGATAATAAACTCTGGTCAGTTGGTCAAATCAATAAATCACTGAACCAATATTTTCTCCGATTTTATTAAGAGTTTTGGACGGAGGGGCCTGGTTGGATTGATCGCTACCCAGTTCATATTCTTGAGATTGTTGTCTCATTGGCCTCGATGACGATACTTCATCCTTCTTTGTTGCTTTTACTCACAAGAATTATTCATTGCTCCTTCAATTTTTTAATATAAAATTCATTTTGTAGCTTATTGAGGAGGGGATAATCAATGTAAGGGAGAGAGAGTAATTTAGGAAAAATGGTGGGGCCCACAATAGTTTTTAATTTTTGATCTGGAAAAATTAGAGTGAAGGGCCTAGAATAGATTGTATTTATTGTAAAGGAGTATAAAAAATTGTGATTATTTAGAAGGATTAGAAATAAAATATGGTGAGATTTTTCAAGGGCACATCAGATGTCAAGGTTGAATGTCAATTTTTTACAATGAGATTATTTTTGCTGGACAATTTTTTATATTGAGATGGTTGACATATTTAAAGTGACTACCTTTGTGAACTAAATATCTTAGTTTTTTCTGAAATAATTATTATTGGACATTTTGACCCAGCAAGTCTCTACTCATTAACGGTCTTGAGGGAACGTTGTGAGCTCTGATTTCAATCACACGCAACGGTAGGCAACAATGGTGGCGGGTGTAACGTTGAAGAAGCCAAATATTTCTTTTCATTAATTTGCTTTTAAAGAATGTCATATTACTTTTCTTTATTTAGGAAAAACCATTCTTTTCATTAATTTGCCTTTGTAACGGCTTTAACCACCATAAATGTAAATAGTAGCAGTTCTAAAGCCACTGCAAAATCCACCGTGGCAAGTGGTTTAACAACAGTTTTACATAATCAATGTGCACATAGTCAAATCCGCCACTAAATTTGCTGCATTTCTAATAAACCGCTGCAAAAAAAGGCAAATACAGGAATCACGTTTGCCTTTGTAACGGCTTTAACCACCATACATGTAAATAGTAGCAGTTCTAAAGCCGCTGCAAAATCCACCGTGGCAAGTGGTTTAACAACAGTTTTACATAATCAATGTGCACATAGTCAAATCCGCCACTAAATTTGCTGCATTTCTAATAAACCGCTGCAAAAAAAGGCAAATACAGGAATCACGTTTGCCTTTGTAACGGCTTTAACCACCATACATGTAAATAGTAGCAGTTCTAAAGCCGCTGCAAAATCCACCGTGGCAAGTGGTTTAACAACAGTTTTACATAATCAATGTGCACATAGTCAAATCCGCCACTAAATTTGCTGCATTTCTAATAAACCGCTGCAAAAAAAGGCAAATACAGGAATCACGTTTGCCTTTGTAACGGCTTTAACCACCATACATGTAAATAGTAGCAGTTCTAAAGCCGCTGCAAAATCCACCGTGGCAAGTGGTTTAACAACAGTTTTACATAATCAATGTGCACATAGTCAAATCCGCCACTAAATTTGCTGCATTTCTAATAAACCACTGCAAAAAAAGGCAAATACAGGAATCACGAGGAAATATTTGTAGCATTTATGAAACCACTACAACAAACAAGAGTATTTCAAATTTTTCTAGTGACGTTTGTCCCGGTTTAGAACTGCTACTAAAATATCGTAAAAAAACAAAATATAGTAGAGGTTTATAAACCGCTATTGATATATTAGATCATTAAAATAAATTTGCTGCCAAAATTTTTAGTGGAATGCAAAAAAAAAAAATTTCTCACCAATAGCGATTGGAAACCACTACCAATTTCACTCAGAATTCAAAATTATCGCTCCATATTTTGACCCAAAATTATTTTAATAAAATACATTTGTAGTGGTTCTAAAAATCGTTATTAAAATTAGCCAAAATATAAAAAATTATTAATAGAATATTTACATATTTTAATTTGAAGTAATTATATAAATATGAATAAATTAAATTAAATCATAAAATTTTGGTTGTTATTAATAAATAATTAATTCAAACTAAATGTTATTAATTACATATAATGTGTATAATGTAATGAAATGACAAAAATATAAACAACCTGAAAAAAAAAGATAAAACATTAGTATATTAAAAAGATTACTAAATTAAGAAACAAAAAATTGCATTATTAAATGCATGATAAAAAGATAATATAAGAAAAAGATAAGAATAAATTGTGAGGAGTAAAAACATCAAGAATAGGGACTGTCATGGAATCTTTGCAATGAGTGTTTCCTGTTGTTTTTTATAAGTAAAAACTAATTAAATTACGCAAAATGAACTTAAAATTAGCTATAAGTAATGAATATATAAGAGATATAATTTTTTTAAATATACCATTATTTTGTGAAGATAATGAGTGAGAGAAAGAGTGTGAAGATGAGAGGATGAGTGAGAAAAAAAGATGAAAGACAAGAATTGTTACTTATATATATAGAACCAGGCCCATGATAAACAATGTTACTCATAAATAAAACCGGAGGAGTACGCATGGGCAGAGCTAAGCAGTGGTGAGGGTGGGCAAATGCCCCCACTGAATTTTTGGGATTTATGTAAATTTCTATTGGACTTTTTATTCTGCACCCACTCAAATTATTTATATTACCAAACCTAATTCAAAACAATAAATATCATTACAATTCAAAATATTATCACCAATCCAAATCATCAATTCAGATATAGCCCACATTAATAGGCCCAATTACAACTCAAAATATCAAACTTTTTTCAAATATAATAAAAAAAGAGTGAGACTCACTCAAGTCGGTGGCGTGACTGTAGACTGTTTAGGCTTAGAGCAGAGTGATTGAGCGAGAGACGAGAAGCGAGAAGCAACACTGCGATCTACAAGAGCGTTCGACCAGCAACGAGCCAACGACAAAGGTAACTTCGAAGCTCCAATTTTCTTCTTTTCCAAATAATGATGGAGCTTTAACCTTTAGGAGTGATTTGACAGTGGGAATGGGAGAGTAAGAGATAAAAAAAATCTAGGTTAGTGGTCACCAAACTAAATAAAGAACACAGAGTAGAATGATGAGTCAATGACAGGAAAAAATAAAGAAAGAAAGGGGCGGCAAAGTGAGAAAGAGAAACAGCAAACGAAATAGATAAAGAGAGACAGGGAAGTGAGAACGATGGGAAAAAGTGTGAAAAGTAGGACAGGGCCGGCCAAATCATTTTGTCTTATTAGCCAATTGTAGAATATGGGATTGGAAAGTTAAAAAGGTGTTCTTTATTTTGTCTTTTTGTATGGCATTATAGCAATTGCTTTGCATATTGACTTCTCTTGAAAACCGTAATGCTTTGCAAAGTTAAAAATGTTACTCTTTTTCTTTTATTTATTTGTTTTTTGTGATTTGAATTAGATAATGGATAAATTTTTAAAGAGAAAATTTCCATCGAGGGAGCATCAATCTTCATCTATACATAATGAATTAAATCTTTAGCAGCAGCAAGTTGAGATTAAAATTTTAGCCTATCATCCTAATGAGAGAGATAAGATACGAAGAGCATATTTACAAAATGGACCATGTCAACCTATTCTAGATAATTTTCCACAAAGAAAAATTGGGAATTCCTTACGAAGATTTTGTGCCTCTTGGTATAAAGAATTTGGCAATTGGCTAGAGTATAGCATAGAAAAAGATGCAGCATTTTGCTTATGTTGTTATCTATTTATGCCCAATTTTGGGAAGCAAGCTGGAGGTGATTCATTTGTTTCAGAGGGATTTTCAAATTGCACTACTACAAAAGATACTTTTTACGCCCTATTTTTAACCCAATAGACGCCCTTTCTTGGGGAGTGTATGTGTGACGGGAGTAGAAAGTTAGGGCCTACGACGCCCTATATGGGGAGAGGCGACGTAGGTTAGGCCTACGGCGCCCTACATTTGTATATAGGGCGCCGTAGCGTAGCTTCGCGATCAACTCCCGCCCCATAGCCTTGAAGTCGAACTCACACCCGTGCTGTTCCGGGTAGCGGTCATTATTGATCCTTCAAGGGCCCATGGAAGAGTAACAGCTCAATTAATGAACAAGAATCAAACTACATACAAAAGTCATGACACTATAGGGTCATTAATACTTAGTTATTGATTGCTTGATAGTATTTATAGCTTTTGAACAAGTTGTTGGAGCCAGCGATTACTTATCCACCTTACAGGATTCTCATTAAATGTGTTCTATAGACAAAGCTAAATTCTTATCTTCACCGCAAACGAAACCAAAATTTTATCAAGGACGACAGCAAGATCAGCACTGAAAACCACACTAACATTTGAAGGAACTTACTGTCTTAATGATTACTCTGTAATTCTTGCCGTTTTCGCGATGCAGAAGAAAGTTAAGTAACTAATTGGCCTAAAACCATTACATACCCCATCCCCAAACTCACAAAAAGCTCCACCTCTATCAATGGCGTTCACCGTAATCAACCAATAATCACATGTGACAGAGACACAAACTAAAATCGAAGAGGAAAAAAACCGAAGATAGGATGAAACTTATCCTGGTGAAGATCTGCATATTTGATGATTTTGAAGCAAGTGATTGAGGACCAGGTTGGCTGAAGAGGACTGTTGCTCCTTGAGCTGCAAATCCTTGTAGCATTTGGAACATAGATTCTGCGTCGCAGGACTGCCGAAGAAGCAGCAGTTGTTGGCGCAGAGTTCCGGAGCCAGGCATCTATGCTCTTCGGCCATTTTCTTCGATCGTCGCAGGTTTAATCTCGCCCAGTGATTTAGCGATCTGCAAAAGAAAACACCAAAAAGCGTCAACAATCACATTTCCACACCAAAAAAAAGAGGAGGAAGAAATTCGCAGGCGAAGGACGATTATCAGAGACAGGAGGGGAAAACACGGACGAGAAAACAAGGGTTTGGGGGATAAGGAATGAAAGAAGAGGGGGAAAAAAGGAAAAGCTGGAGAGGAGAAGGAGAGGAGAAAAGAAAAGCACCTCAAGGAGAGATGGGAAGCTAAGGTATAGGATTGCTGGCAGGTGAAGAAAATTCCAGAGGGCCTGTGGTGGTCTATTTTTCAATGCCTCTTTCGCGCCCTATATTTGTTATAGGGCGTCAAAGGTGAGCATTTGGACGCCCTATCTGTTATATAGGGCGTCAAAAGGCTCCCCTTTGGCGCCTATTGGAACAAAAAAGAGAGGCTCATATCTCATGTTGGAAGTGCTAATATTGCTCACAACATTGCTTGGAAGAAATGTCAAGATTTAATGAATCAAGATCAACATATTGAATTTGCAATTTCTAAGCAAGGTGAACAAGTTCGTGACCTCTATAGAAGGCAATTAGTAGCATCAATTGATTGCACTCGCGTTCTCTTAAAGCAAGGATTGGTTTTTCGTGGTCATGATGAATCGGTCGATTATGTTAATCAAGGTAACTTTCCTGAACTTCTTAAGTTTCTTACTAATCATAATGATTCAATAAACAATACTGCCTTAGAAAATGCTCTTGAAAATAATCATTTGACTGCTCCTGAAATTCAAAAGGATATTGTTCATACTGCTGCAATAGAGACCACTCATGCTATTATTAATGATCTTGGAAATGAACCATTTTCTACCACAACATCTGTGGAAAGAGCACTTTCTGCCATGAAGATTGTGAAAAGTCGATTGCGTAAACGAATGGGAGATGCATGGATGAATAATTGTTTAGTTACTTATATTGAAAAAGATATTTTCAATAGTATTGATAATGAGTTGATTGTTCAAAGATTTCAAAATATGATGAGATCACGTCAGGGACAATTGTAAGGTATGCAATGTGTAATTATATATATGCAAAAATTTCATATGGTTTTAACATTTATACACTTAGTTTTACATGATAATTACTATTGTCATTTTCTAAAAATAAAAAAATTGCCCCCACTGGCAGAAGGTCCTGGCTCCGCCACTGGGAGTACGTGATTCTATCACTGGGCATCAATCACGCATTGATATAACATCATTTAGTGGGATTGGAGTTACACGCATGAGGAAATCGTCAATGCAAGTGTGATATTAAAACCCAACGTCCATAGGTCAAATCGATAAATCGGTGGATCGATTTCTGAATAAGTCTGATTAGATAACAGTTTTGGGTTGATCCATTTGACTTGAATTTATATCATTTTTTTTCCTTGAGCTTTAAATCAGTGTCATTTTAAGGTTAAAAATACATTGACATGTCATATTTGTAATTTAGTAATTATTTCTATTTTATTTGATTATTTGTGATTTATATACGACTATTCTATCTCGTTATAGATTAATATATATTTTATTTAAATGTTATATATAAATATTTTTATATGTTTTAATTAAATTGCATTATATTAATCGTAGTTGGATGTATTAATTCCCATTTCTGCCACATTCTCAGAAGTTACTTTGCAAAATATAAGTCATTTTTTTTAAAAAAAAAATCTGTTGTGCTAATTATTTATTGCGAGAGCCACGTAAGAATGGTTTGGAAAAGTCAAATTCAGTTTGTATCAATTGCTATTGGAGGGTCTAAAAAAGTTTCCCTTCTCTTAAGACCATTATTAATCGCTCAAAGTATATAATCCTTAAACATTAGATGAGGCCTATAATGAAATGTTGGATGTCATTCAACTTGGCTACACTCAAAAGCATTGGGAGTCATGTTTGGCCTATATACTTTAGCTGCAAAATTGACCAAACCCGCTTCACTTTATTTTGTTAGGGAATTTATATTTGATGGTGAGAATTGTCCTAGGACAATTCGACCTATATACAAATCATAATTTTTTAATGGCCAGATAAGATTTAAAAGATGGAGATTATTGGATTGCAAAAAAAAAAACCCATCATGGGGGAGAAAATTGGGAAATGCAAGGATATTTCTTTATCTATATAAAAATAAATGCACCATACGTAGATTATTTGATCAAATATTGAGGCTTATTATTTCTTATAACATAGTTGTCTAGCCCTATTTATAACATCCAAAGATAATGCATTTTCTAGTCAGACTTACTAGTGATATAATTAAATTTCACATATTAATGCACAATCTTACCCTTCATCTATTAGTGTGTAAATTTTATACTTATAGCCACATATGGTATAGTATATACTATATACTAATATGAGGATGTAATTTAAAAGTTATTAAATTTTAAGATAAAATTAATAGAATTTAAGGTTGTTCTTAATTTAGGTGAAACGTGTTGGAAATAATTTAAAAATGAAATAAAAAGAGCATTGTACACAAAACTGAATCGATCGAACCGTCCATAAGTCCAGTCCAGTTGGCCATCTAGAACGGGAACATGGTTGAACTGGTCAACCTGGTGTTAACTCAGGTCGGCTAGGTGGGTTAAACCAATTTGCTTATTTTTTAAAAAAACTAAAAAAGCTGTAAACACCCAGAATGGAACCAGATTGAGAATATATGATTTATTAATATTTTTAAAAAACTATGATAACAAAAATAGTCTTTAAATCTCCATTTTATATGTAAACAAATTTAATCATGAGGAAATAACATAAAATTAATTTATTTCATTCCAATTATTTTTCATTGATATTTAATTAAACTCTGAAAATTTAAAATATGAGTAAAATAAAATAATATTCTATATTTTAACTATTAACTTCTATAAAATAAAATATTGTTATATATGACTCTGATTTTGACACGGATGTGACCCATAAACCTTTGAATCACCGTTTCACCTGGTTCAATGCCCTGCCCTGTTTTTTGAACCTTGGAAAGGAGTATAAAAATTGAAGTTGCTTTAACTAACTAACGAAAACCAAAGGTAATTAAGAGTATTAATTTTGGCAAATCGAGAGTGAAAGAGAGAGAGGGCGAAACAGAAAACAGTTACGGTTGGCGGGAAAACGAATAGTAGCGTCTTTCGGAGGGCCGCCACCATCGATGGTGGCGGCAACGGAGGAAGAGACTGAAGTGTTGAATCGGAGTAGAAAGAAGGTGCGAAAGGAGGGAAATGTTTTCACAGGAGACGTACGGCTGAAACCTCGCATGGAGGACTGGATGGAGGAGGACAAGTCGAGGACAGAACTGCCAAACTACAAGGATTCTTTGATGAGGAATATAGCAACCTCGTGGTGCGACCTTGACGACGAGAAGGATGGAGAACCAGAAGCGATCAAGACTGGATTTAATGATATGAAGGAACCAACGAGAGGAATCAAAGTTGACTTGAGAGATCCACTGTGTCCTAACTTTGTTCTGGATGACTCGGAGAAGGAAAGACTACAGAGGCCGTTCAGGAGAACCCTGATTGTGAAGATGCTAGGTACCTCACTGAACTACACCTTTATGGGGAAAAAATTCGCGCAGCTATGGGCGAGAGCAGGTAAGATCAGAGTCTTTGATCTACCGAATGACTTCTACTTAGTTAAATTTCAAAACCAGGAGGATTATGAGAATGCACTAACTGGAGGACCGTGGGTGATAGCAAACTCATATCTGAGCGTAATGAGGTGGAGAGCTGACTTCAATCCAAGACAGGAAGTAGTGGACCGAGTAACTGCGTGGGTCAGACTACCAGATCTCCCTGCTACACATTACGATAGGAAATTCTTATATAATTTGGGGAATGCAATTGGAAAAGCCATCAAGGTTGATG
>JANTPZ010098738.1:0-10072 GCA_025593235.1 Vachellia pachyceras
CACTTCGTCGCCCGGCTCTACAAGCCCGACCCGAGCATGGACCCTAAACTCATGCATGCATTGAGGATGTATTGCCCTAGCTACGGAGGCTCAGATGCTGCAGTTCCTTTTGACGCCACCACTCCATTCTTGTTCGACAATGCTTACTATGGGAACTTGCAGAAGAAGATGGGTCTGTTGGCTTCGGATCAGGCCTTGTTTTCGGATCCGAGGACGAAGCCGGTGGTCGAAGCCATGGCAGCAAACAAGCAGAAGTTCTTTCAGGCGTTTGCAGATGCAATGGAGAGAATGAGTTTGGTGCGTGTGAAGAGAGGGAGAAAACATGGAGAGAAGAGGAGAGATTGTAGCATGCATGCATGACTGTAATCACTAATTTTGACAAGCAACTTTTCTGGATTTAATGTGTGTTTGGGATCCGTGGGAAGAAATGAGTTACGGATTCTAAGATAATTTTATGGATTGCAAGATAATTTTACGAATTTCGAAATGCATTTTATCTTAATTTACATGCACTATTGGGAAAAATTATTTCCCAAACATACACAATATACAGTCATTATCAACTTCTAAACTTTTAAATATTAATTCATATTTAAAGTAACTTAATTACAATTTTATTTTAAACATGTGATATGATCTAGTTATAAATTACCTTGTCAACTTAAATGTGCTATTGTTAATATTTTTATTTTTTTACTTGTTAATTTTAGGTCAACATGAAATTTTGAGTAAATGAGGACTTGAAAAAAAAAAAACGGCTACTTGTCTGGAACACGTAATTGTCAATATATGAGCAGCTAGTTATAAGTTACAGAACAACATCTTACATATGCATAATGTCAATTAAATTAGTCAAATCAGCATTTTATGTAATTATGTTAACATGGTTAGTATTGAAATAACTAAAAATGCAAAATTTAAATGACTAAACTGAAATTCAATACAAACTTAGAGCATTCAATGTATAATTTAACCTAAATTAAATAAATTTGTCACATGTAGCAGACAAGAAGATAAGGACTAATTATAATTATTACAATAATACCCTCCTATTAGAAGTAATCTTATTCATAAAACTTTCAATCACTAAATGTGGGTACCTCTTCTAAATATGATTTGAACCTTGTTTGACTATATTGTGAGTATTACTTTTCTATTGTTTTGAGTCAAGTATGCATGTGCACACTACATAGTTTATAGCCTTAACCTGTTTCTAAAACAAATCAACCATACATAAGAGGCCAACAAAATGTTAATTTCCCATGAGAGAGAAGCCCGTCCCTTCAACCCTAAGGCTCATCATAGTTGACACTTGATGAGCTAAGAATCTAGTTAGAAGTTCAATCCTTGACTGTATCTATTGTGGGTGTTTGAGAATTCGTTGGGAGAAAGTAGTTTATAGATTCTGATATAATTTTATGGATTTCAAAAATGCTTTTACGGATATCAATGAGCTTTTTACAGATTTTGAGATACTTTTTTATCTTAATTTACATGCACCGTTGAAAAAAAGTTTTCCCAAACATTCATGTCAAAACTTCTTCGGAAAATCTCCAGTTGGGAATTAGTCACTACTATTATAAGAAGTAGGCACTCTAGGCTTAAAAAAAAAAACAAAGAACAGACAAGAGAAGGCCAATCCCTCACATGGCGATGGCCCATGGGCATTGAAGGCTGAAAAGCCCGGTAGTGGATCAGTGGCAATGGCACTTTCAAAAGAGCATTTAAAATTTTAAAAAAAGTCCATTAACAAATTCACAAAAAAAAAATGTATTCCCTCTATATGCCTTCATCGTTAGTGGCTATCTTCCCTGCAGATTCACGCACCACCAGGCACAGAAGTACTACAAGCTTCTCTGTCACAGTCACCAAGAAGAAACCGAAGCCAATCAGAGCAATGAGAGCCGTCATTCAGCGCGTCGCCTCTGCAAGCGTCGAGGTTCGTTGAAATATCGAACTTCTTCACCTTCTCTCTCTTATTCTCTTATCCTGTTTCACCTGCGAATCGTAGCACTCTTCCAGGTAGAAGGCCGCATTGTGTCTGAGATTGGACCGGGCCTTCTCGTCCTTGTCGGCCTCCACGATTCCGATTCTGATGCCGATGCCGATTATATGTATTGCCTTACCCTTTATTTGATTTTCAAGCTCAGCTTATACTTTATGGTTTCGGTTGGCATTTTTTTTATTTTTACTGTTTTATTTTCAGATGTCGTAAAGTCTTAAACATGAGATTGTTCCCCAATGAAAGTACAGGCAAAGGATGGGACCAAAGTGTAATTGAATTCTTGTCGAATTTTAGGTATCAATTCAGGGTTCCGCTTGTAATCTTTTGGCCGTGTGGGTAATTGGGCTTCTCTTATTTTGCAGGTAATGCAGAGGAATTATCAAGTTTTATTAGGTACTGAATTATGTTTGTTGGTTCGATTTTCTTAATTATGAATGAGGAAGGGAGTGGGAAGTGGGAAGGACTTCAGTTCTTATTTTGCTCAAGGAATAATTTTGGTTTTGAAACAGTTAGTCAATTCACCTTGTACGGATTCTTGAAGGGCAACAAGCCAGATTTTCACATTGCAATGCCGCCTCAAAAAGCCAAGCCTTTTTATGCTTCTTTGGTTGATAGATTCAGGAATGCCTATAAAAATGATGCAATAAAAGGTAAGCTTCAATTGTATTTCACTTATCAGCTGAGGTATCTATTTATGAGAAATATAAAGATAAAGGAGAGGCGTTAATCTTGTTTAGCTTCTTTTTTTTTGTTTATTTTTGTTTTTGGTTAAAAAAACAGCAACTCATCATTTACCTTTGTTGAGTTAAACAAACGCCTAGTTCATAAGTAATGTTTTATGTTGAGTATGATGATTTATGGATTTGGTACCGAGCACCTTCTTTAAGATTGAACACATTCATAGCTTTCACCTAATAAACCATCATCAAGTAAGAATTTGTTCCTATTTCCGTTGCCCTTAGGTCTAGTATTAACAACAGATGGAAACACATAATTCATCGTGTTACTTGTCTACTTATAAAGAAACTTATAAAGAAACAAACAGTGAGTCTGCTGATGATCATGAAGATTAGTCTCTCACCCTTTTCCGATGTAGAACATGAGGTCTTACTAACTCGTTCTTGTGTCCTATAATTTGATTTACGTTAGGTCATTGCAGAACTTGCTTAGTTTGAATTCTCTTTAAGGAGTCTTGGTAATGTGTATATGTGTCCCTTTCCTTGAATGCATCTTGTAAATCTTCTGGAACTTAATGTTATGTCATGTTCTGACTTTGCGATGCTTCTTATTCTTGCAGATGGAGTTTTTGGAGCAATGATGAAGGTAAGCTTATGTCATTCAATTTCTTTGTAATGAATGATGCATGCGTTGGGTTGTAATGTTTAATGGCTACATATTTTAACTATCATCCTCACACTTTTGATGGTGAGAAGGTCAGTTTGGTTAATGATGGACCAGTTACAATGCAGCTTGATTCACAATCTCCAAAGTGAGTTCACTCTTGGTTTATAGTGTTTGCTTTTGGGATTTTATAATAACTCCATTTACAATTACATCACGTTCAGGAATTCAGTTGATGCAGCGGAATGTTGATGTAGTGGTTGGCCTGCTTTGAAGAAAAATGGTATGAATTCTGACACTGAGACTATGAAGATAGCAATTGAATCCTTTTTTCGCAAAACTAAAATTTCTTCCCTATTGCAAAGAGATTTACTTTTTTCCTTTTCCTTTCCCTGGTAGATCTCTTGATTTTGACTATACCATCTTCTGGGAGTCATTCCAATGATGCTGTATTGTGCGCACATAGAATTCCCAAGACTCTGTCAAGAAATCTGAAGCTGTATATCCTTTAGATACACATGAACAACAGAGCAAGACATTGATTGAAGTTCTAATTAGAACTTCAACTTTAGATAAATCATTGTTGACAAACTTCATATTTGGTATCCCCTTCTACATGTTACCACCAAAATTCCTTAATATAAAAGTCAGTTAACTTTTTAGGACGATAAAAAGTTAAATAAATCACTTAATTATAACACATTTCAAAATATTTATATGTATAGTAAGGTTATATATTAGTTTATAAGTCGAACAAATTGTTTTGGAAAAATGATAGATTAGTTAATTTGCTTCCATAATCTCTCTAGAAAAAGTTAATTAGCTCTTATACTAATCAACAGAAGTAATAATATATAAAAGGCTTAGCCTGACCACTCCTTTTGATTTGTTATATTCTGATTTTAGATGGTATTCCAACATCCAAGGTGCCCAAAATGCTAAGTAAACTTTGTTTTTCTGATGACTACGCCAATAGTATCGTCAAACCTTGGCAAGTATCAGGACCGAGTCCGAAATGAGAGGAGGTTCTTTTCATATGTTTTCACAAAAGCTAGCTGCAGGACAAATGGGAAATTACGAAGGTGGTTTGGGTTATAGAGAATGTGATAGAATGGAGAGAAAAATAGAAATGGAAGAAGCAATGTTGTAGATGAAAAATATTCTGTATTTATCAAGAAAAAAATTCAATTGCTTCTTAAGTAATAGAGAAACAGATCATATATCTCATTTCTTATGCAGAAGAAAATAATTGTTCTTGCTCTCTTATCTGCTCAAACATCCTCTTGGAAAACTTGAACGGTTGAAATAGAGGGGGCACAATGCTAATACGGATGCAAACAACTGCACCTATAGCTTTAGGTGGACTTTCTTTTTTATTTTATTTTTTTGATGACAAACTGGACCTAATTCATGTTAATGACCAATATCTTGCCTGAATCCCTATTGGGCTCACCAACGGGTTCACCCATTTGCCTCTCTAGGTGTGCTCAAAGTGAAAGGTAGAGACTCAACGTCTACACTGTTTGTAGTTCTTGGAGTTCCATTGCCATGGCTAAATGCGATACGACCCCCATAAATTCTGCAGAGAGACCGTAATTAAAGATTCTCAGGTTCTGTCAAAAACCATTAAGCCATTCATTCACCTTGGCCCAAGGAATCAGTCTGTTGTAACAGGCATGACCACCTTTCAATCTTAACCCAATGATCCTTTTGGTTGTAGCTAAACAAAATCTGCTTTTTCCTGCCCAGCCATTCCTCTGTACTCTCTGTTTCTATCCTCAAGCACTCAATAAGGGATACTATTTGGGAAAAAAGGTTCATTAATGATTCTACAGATAACTTATATCATGGATCAAATGTTTAGGAGTGGAGGGGGTACTTCCTCTCTTCCTAATTATAATAAGCTCCAGTTTTAAAGGTTAGAGTGTCCGTAATTATATGACCTTTTACAAATTTTTAGGGAAAATTTAAAGATGCTTACTTATATATGCCCATAATAAATGATTAAACCACCATAAAAAGTGAAGATTTTCCAATGAAAGTTATAACATTTAATTAAGGGCCGAATTAGAAAAAAAAAAGTCAGAAACATTTCAGATATAAACCAACATTAACTACTTTTCTTGGTATGCAAACTCTCTTCTTGGGGCAATATAAAGTACAAGACAGCATAAACCCAATAATTACAGGGCATAATAAGCAACAAGAATCGATGAGGGAGAGAAATTTAATGGAAGTGGTTAATGTCGTTGTAGGATGCGTTGAATGATGAGATCAACGGTGGATCGAGCTCCCAAGAAGATGAAGTGATAGGTGTTATCAGTGGGGTGTAGAGAATCCCAGAACACATACTTGGAAGCATCAGAACATACAGGAGATTCCTCATTACACAAATACGCTGCTTCTATGTAACCACTCCCACAACACCCATTATTTACCTCTTCAACCCCTGTTCATAGTCATATGAGGCCACAACATCAAACAGAAACTGAGAAAAAGAGTTATATTATTGGGAAATTTAATCTAAGGTCCCAAATAAGCAATTTATTTACAAAAAAGGTTCCATGGATGAAAATATTTAATCAGAGATCCCATTAACAATATGAGGTATTGTCAACACCAGTGTATGCTATTGCCATACAATGACCTTATGTTGTTAATGGGACCTCAGATTAAATATTTTCATCCATGGGACCTTTTTGTAAATAAGTTGCTTATTTGGGACCTCAGACTAAATTTCTTATTGTATTATTCATAATTTAAATTGATTGTCATGATTCTTAAAATTTGTATTTAAATCATTACCCTCCATTATTTCCTTTTTTTTTTTGTATAAACCATCCGGCATCTTAGGTTCACTGCCCGCCCCAGACTAATCCGAACCCTCGCGAGGAGACCTTACGGTGGTAGCGAGGTACCGATGAGTCATCAATTAAAAGAATATCAAATTCTTGATAAAATTTAAGTAATTTATAATATTATCTTTATTACTTACACGAAACTCTAACATTAAGAGCTTGTTTGGTTTTACTTTTCAAAACCTAGGTTTTACCCCAAAATTTAGGTTTTGTCCAAATACTCATATTTTTAGAAAAGCTATTTTGGATACAAAACTTCAGTTTGAAATATAGATTTTGGAAAAACTATTTTCTTATCAAATACCACATTTTCTCCTAATAAATTTCTACTTTTTCTTTTTTTCCCTTTCATCTTTCCTACCTACTTTTTGCATTGAATCCGTAAAAGGCAAAACTTTCCAAACACAATCACATTTTCAAAATCTAAGTTTTACCACGGAACCCGCAAAAACTATTCTCCAAAACCTAAGTTTTATCTTGAAATCCATAAAGCTATTTTCCAAAAAAACTTCCAAATGAGTCATAAGTTATACTCTTCCATATCCTTATTAAATATAGGTATATAGGGAAAAATATTTAATACACTTTAAAATTATCAAATATCTTGTACAAAGAATAAAGAGAACATTCCACCAGAAGATGTCCTACATACGAGACATCGAAAAAGTAATTTAACTAATTTTTTTAATATACGTGAATCACTCACTTACGTAGTTGGATACTAGAGATTAATTCACCACATTAGTGTTTAGGAATCAAAGAGAGCAATGTATACACACGCACAGAGTAATAATGCGAAAAGGCAAAGGGCAAATGGTGTACTAACCATATTGATGAGGGGATTGGATGATATGAGCCAAAGGACCATAAATGTCAATGTAGTAGAAATTAGCAGAAGAATTAGAGAAACTGTGTTGCATTGATTGGAGTTCATGTTGAAGCATTTGGTTGTAATCTCTTGCAATTGAGGAGTACATGTCAATGCAGCCTCTTTCCCCATCAAAGCGGAACAAAGTGATCATAATTGGCAAGCATCCCATTGGTGGAAGCCCGACCACTGCTATTTCTCTAGCTCCTTCTTCCCACAATTCCTGCATAATATCATCAATATAATATAAGCTCTTTGAACCAACTATGCATGTTGGATCCAGTAAAAGAAGCTGATCTCACATAACATGATGAATCAATATTCGAATTCTCATAGGAGATATATCCATGTTTAATGATTGACAACGTCTCGAATACGATTGTTTTACAATGGAAGGATATATGTACTTAACATAAAATGTTATCTTAGAAAAATCAACACCCATTAAATGTAAAAATAACAAGTTTAGCTAATTTCCTTAGCACCCTCAAATTAGTTATATTAAGGAAAGTTATTTTTGACAAAATAACGTTATCTATGGAGAGTTAAAGTGGGAGAAAGAATGGGTTAAAGGTTAATTCATGTAGTGAGATTAACCAATGACTAATGGGGACGGGAATGAAAGAAAAAAGTCGTTAATTCTTTGAAAAATTCTCTTATATACAGAGGAACAGAGGAAGTGTCTAGGTAATTATAAATTCTACGTGTGTGTTTTCCTATGTGTGTGAAAGTATCTAGGAACAGAGTAAGTGTCAAGCTAATTATATATAGAGGAACAAGTCTTTTAATTTTTCCTATTAAAATTAGAAGTCGAGTGAAATAATAGGAAAAAAAATATTGCCATTTCCTCACTCTATTCTATGTGTGCGTCAGTACATATAATATAAATTGCTTTTATTTAAGGGAGATTTACTGTGTGGTCCCACATAGTGAAGATATTTAGCAAATGGTCCCAAATTTTAAAATATTTAAAAATTGATCCCATTGACAACACGAGGCGCATGGTGTTGTCACTTGATAACCCCTGACAACACTATGCACTGCTCGTGTTGTCAATGTGACCATTTTTTAAATATTTTAAAATTTGGGACCATTTAATAAATAATTCCCTTATTTAGAACTCAACACTAAATCTCCCTTTATTTAATTTCCAACATTAATGGGTGGGCCTTGTACGCAGGGTCTTCCATGAGCTTACCGTACAGTCATACAGACAATAAAATAGTTGGAACAGGGTAATGAAGTCCCCTTCATATATATATATATATATATATTGTTGCCGACACTATTTATTTATTTTTTTGTTTGTTCATTGTTTTTCTCAATTTGGTGTCTCAAATGATCTTATAAGAATTCATTATCTTTTGAAAAAAATTATTTAACCATGAAATATACATATTGACACACACACACACACATATAGCTAATACACATGATAATGAAGTCAAAATGAAACGAAGTACATGTCGCAAGAGTTAGATAGGACTTCACATGACCTCTCTCTCTCTTTCTCTCTCATTAACTCTTTACTCCTTTTTCTCTTTACTTGTTTCCTCCGCCACTTTTTCAATCACACATAACTTAATGATCATAATTTATGGATCTACACGCATACACATGCTCAATGTAGGACCTAATTAGGAAGTAGATATTTTGATCGTACATGTAGGGTCCATTTTTAATTTTTATCATTTTTTTAAATTATCTTATTGATGATCCCTTTGCGATAATAAAGTGAGATAGAGAGTGATGAAATTATCCAAGATGATTAGGGGTGTTTTCGGAAAAAACATGTTAACAACTTTAATCTAATTAATTAGGAGTGAAGGGAGTATACACAGGAGAATAGATGGGGCGAGTTAAGTAAGATGTAATGTAAATTCAACATTTTATTCACTCGTGGGATCCATAAAGTCCTAAGGGATCACCATGACTCCTCTCTTCTTAAGAATTCATACATATCTTATCAGTATATATACTATCAAAAAAATGTCACTTAACGACGGAAAAATCCATCGTTAAATGATTATTTTTCATCAGAAAATTTTTATTTTGCAACGGAAATAGTATTTTTCGGATAGCTATCTCTTGCGAGTAATGTCTATGTATGTATATTACATGTACATGAGGCTGGGTGTTGAACCAAACCTGTACGAAGGTCTTGAGTTGTTGAATCAAGAATTGCTGGTACGCGAAGACACTGAAGCTTTTTCTTCGGATTGGGACCAAAATATAATTTATGACGAAGTCATTCGTTGCTGCGCTGATTAGAAATGCTGACTTCTGAATGTGTTTCTCCGTTCTTTCTCTTCCAACCACACTCTCTAATCTCTTCTTGCATTCTCTGAAATACTGCAGCTGCTTTGGCATTGGGATTACATTCTGAAATAATTAACCAGAGGGAAAAGTTATTTACGCATACCATTTTCATGTCAAGAGTTCTTTTTTTCTTGTTAAATAAAAAACTGTATAACTGAGTTCAATGCTTATCTGCGATAAAACCCACCTCATAGATTAAAGAACATTCACACATATTAGACTTGCAAGACTTGCAAATCATCTACTAACAATCTCGTGGGATATGTCTTTTATTAACCATATTGCTTCGATTCACTAAAGTATCCTTGCAACTACTTTCTCCAATACCAAATATATCACTTCGTTTGTAGCAATTTACACTATAATTGAGATGTAATATTTAGAATTGAAACGAGTATTTGCATTGAAAACTGCTCCCTTGGTATACTCTTTAATATATACACACACATGTGCGGGCCTAATTGATAAGAAGAGTTTAGAAAAAAAGATTATAAATTTAAAAAAATTAGACTGAAATCTTATGTTTAGAAATTAACCTCTCCGGTCTAAGGGGTATTGACTGGGCCAATATGCATTAATATTTTTCTATGAAAAATAAATTAGTACTGTTGTGTTATCTGAAACGTGTTTTTGGACGTAGAGAAGAGTGACTTCATTGTCATCAGTAGATGATAAATATTC
>JANTPZ010098739.1:0-11169 GCA_025593235.1 Vachellia pachyceras
ATTTGTTCAATTGAATTAAGCTTGAGAGAGTTAATTTAATTGCAGGACTTGGATAAAATTATTCTAGACTTGAAGTTTAAATAATCAAATGGATGGTTTGTTAGTAACATAGAGATATAGTTATTAACATAGCATTGTCATATTAAGGTTGTTGCTTAATGATTATTTTCTTTTAACTGTAGCAAGAGATTGTGAATGTGAAAGGAGAATATTAATTTGGTTATGACTTGAGAGAGCTTAATCAATTGCTTTTGAACCTTAGACGAACATATTATGTCATTTAATCACTAATAGAGTTGTATATATTTAATTCTCATAAATTGCATTGGTGAAAAATAATCCTAGGCATCTCTCATCGTTGAATTAAAATCACAATTCGTCCGTCTCATTTCATTGTTAGTTGTAGTGAACTTAGTAAACCCTTAGGACATAATTCCTCAATTGATTTACTCAATCTATTTAATTATATAATTGCATTGATTATCTCGTTTATGCGTTAGTCCTCGTGGGAACGATATTTTTATACTACTTGCGACCCGTACGCTTGCGGTAAGCTACAAGGGGAACACACCCTGGCTCTAAAAAACGAAGAATGAGCACTCAAGGTATCAAGATGATCCTCCTCTCCAAAGACCTGTTTACACATGTCAATAGGGGTGAGGAACGGGCGGGCAGGCTAGCCCACACCCCAGCTCGTGTAAAGTTACACGGGTACGGGCTAGCCCGTACGTGTGCCTCAACCCGTTTAACAATTCTTAAACGAGCTAAAGATATACGGGCGGGTTTTAACGGGTAATAGGCAGCCCGTATAAAAAAGAGAGGAAAAATAGCTTGATCTCATCATGATTTATGAGCAATAGACCATTCCAATGCATGCAAAAAAAAAACAGATAGAAACAGCCAAGAATTTTAATGGAGAAGATTACCTGGCCATTATAGCTGATGGAATAGCCAAGCCAAAAAAATCTCCAATCCCACTTTGATAATCTCGAACTGCTTTACCCCCATGCAAACCATTTTGGGATAGCGAAACTTAAAAAGGGCCCAGCTCTCTATCTGTATGGTTTGTAAGATTCAGTTTTAGCTGCAAGTAACAGGTCATCAACTTTTTAGCTTCTAAATTTATTATTTTTAGCAGCGCCAATCTCACTATTAAATAAAAATGAATTAAAACCAGAAAAAGGTTATCCCTTAGAGAATATATTATAGTATTAAAATAAGCACCGGTAACTGCTAATTAGAATAAAAAATGTACCAAATAAAATAGAGACTATATTAAGTAATATAAAAGGTAGACCAGTGGAGTGCAGATTACCCCAAAGGGTTTTTGAAGGCTGACAGTAGACAACAACTCCATAATTTGTAGCTCAATCTCCTTCTTTGTTATAGGCTGCAAATAAATACATCCTGACAATAAAATTAGCATTGGTAGCTTAAATGTCTCCCTTCAAATTTAGTTTATCTCATGAATGTTAATGAGAATTCACACATTGTAAAATTAATAGCCATTTCTTTCAATTTGGGCAATTATAAGATGCTTAATTCTAAATGGTATACATAGCAGACCTTGCGGAACGCTCTTTATCAGAATCAACTTGGTCCATGAAAAGGTTTGCTTTTGTATGGTTTTCAATACAAACTTCCAAAAAAGTAGTTTCCTGAAAAATATCTTTCAAAATTAAAACTTTAAAAAGGGGGAGGGGTTACCATGAAGGATTCCTTTCCCCCTTTGTTTCAAATAAAACCTTCAGCAGCTTCAGCCCTTTGTTTTTAAAGTCTCTTCATTTAACCAAGGAGATGCAATTACTAGATCAATATTCTTTATGAGCCATAGATCAATCCTCTTTATGAGAGAGCGTGAACATGCTTACACAAATTGTGGATCCCCTCTACATTGTAGTTCCCCTGAGCATACTTGACCTGGATGCATGGTTTTATAAGTTGGAAAATCTTTGACTGGATATAATGTGTTGACAGTAAAGTGAGTTTGATACCAACCAGGTGAATGATTTTGTACTGATGCAATGGATACAAACTTGAACCAGCACCATAATCCATATTTCCAGATAAACCTACTGAACATTAGAATTCAGAACAGTGATATCACTCCTAAATTAACAAAACACCAGTTCTCCTCCACAATATTGGCAATAACAATATGAATGTGTTAGAACAAGAACTATGAATAGAAAAGCATGGAATTATTTACAAATTACAAGTACCGCAAGATTGTTACACTTTAACAATTCAATTGCATTCATTCATACTATTTTACCCCCCAATTCTTTTAGATTTTGCTACAGTCTACTATCTACATCCTATGCTTGTTTATTTACAGTTTCAGTAGCTCAGTAACTTCGTTCTCACTATCGACCAGTCTCTAGCATAATCACCAACCTCTGAGAAAGTACATAGGAAGCACGGTCAAGCAATCTATGACAGACTCTAAGCCTCGATCACGATCTTAGGAAGAGTTCATTATTTCCTTTAGCAGCAAAATCCAAATAAAAACTTCCTTCATAAACACATTTACTTAATTTTTTTCACCATTATGAAAATTGCGGAATTCTCATGCACATAGAATCCAACACAATACCTTTTTAAACCATAATTTCAACAGTATCTAATACGAAAAAGAAACAACGAGCATCCACAAACAAGCAAAGGAACTACCGAGCATCAAGCAACGCATGAACGAGCCTAGAGATATGAGGAAATACCAGAAAAGCGGAGCAAAGAGGAGCAAAACGCAGAAGGAAGTAAGGGAAGCTCAAATTTGCAGGAACTCAAAGAAGAAGAACAAAAGCGATAACGCAGAGGAGGTGGAGGAGATTGGAGTGCTGGGAGGAGAGAAACGGAATGAGACAGAGCTCTCAGCTCGGTGGCGTCGAATATAGGGCACGGGCAAGAGATGACTGATGATGTATGGTTTATTGGTTTGAAATGGAGGCATCAAGAATGTGGTTGTGGGGTACTAGACCAGTGGCATTTTGGGCCCCAAATTTGGGGGCATTTGTTTGGGGCTGGGGATAAAGAATTTTTTTAAAAAAAAATTATACGGGCGGGTACGGGAAGCCCATTGGCATGCTCATAGCTCGCCCGTTTATTATTGATCTAGGCGGGTTTTTAGCCCGCCCGTTAACGGGCGAGTCCAATCCAAGTAATTTTCACGAGTTCCGGGCAGGTTATGTGGGTCACGGGTTTTTTGCTCTCCCCTACCTGTCAACCCATATATCCCAGCAAACATAACCAAACAGACGGCACCAAGGGAGCTTATGAGTAAACTCCTTGCCCGCCTTCTTCTTCCTATTCCATTCTAGCCAATACATACCTTGTAAGGAAGGGAATTCCTCCCACAAGGATGGGTTGACAACGGATCGCTACCTTTCCTGAGCATTCATGCAATCACGAATCAGATGCATGGGTGTCTCCTCCTGGTTATACCCAAAAGGACAAGCTGACGAGTCCCCAAGGCCCCACCTAGTCCGCAATTGTGCTGTATGGGTTCTCCCATGGGCAAAGGTTTAGAGGAAGCTCTTGATCTTCTCTAGGATCGGCCATTACCATAGCTTCTTCCAGAAAGGGTCTCCTTGCTGTCAAGTACCTACAGACAGAAAAAGATAGGCAGACCTAATAAAAAACAACCGTTAGTAGGAGGTTTCCAAAAGTGTTTATTCTCTCCTCTCTCTCCTCATGCGGAGGGTATGCACTCGTGATCTGGGAAACAATATGGGAAGGTAACCAAAGCGCCAGCTTGCTGTGATCCCAATCCCCCTGAGGAGTGACAAACTCAGCCACATTTAAGCTTCGATCAGCCAAGGCTTCACAACCTAGGAAAAGGTCAATAAGAGGCCTACTAGTCTCAGACCAGTTATCAAACCAAAAAAGAAGCTTTGAGACCATTTCCCAATTTGACTCCTACCCCCCTGTTTGAATTTCTGCCACACCTCGCAAATTCCTTTCCACGTAAGAGAAGAGCTCCTCTTTTTTCCTACTCTCTGCACGAATCCCGTTCCACAATTATACTTCTCCTGGAGGACTTGCACCCAAAGAGCGTCAGTCCTCGTAGTGAGATTCCAACATAATTTCAACATGAAAGCTTCATTCTGCCTCCTCAAATCCTTTATTCCCAACCCTTCATCATCTTTCTCTCTAGTGATTTTATCCCAAGGCAACAGATGAATTTTCCTATTCTCACAGGAATCACCCCAAAGAAAGCCTATACTCTTCTTCTCTATCTTCTGAACTAGTCTATTTGGTAAAAGACTGGTCTGCATCTGGTAAGACGGCAGTGCAGATAGAACTGATTTAATAAGAGTGGCTCGGCCAGCAAAGTTCAAACATCCCTTCTTCTATCCTGCAAGTCTCTTCTAAGTCTTTTCCAGGATAGGAGCAAAAGTTGCATAAGTGGCCCTCTTATGTAACAGAGGAACACCTAAGCATTTTCTAAGGTCGCCTGTCAAAACGATTCCCATCTGCTGGCTGATAGCATAAGCTGAGAACAACGTAACATTCTTTGAAAAACAAACCCTCGTCTTAGACTTATTCATCTTTTGGCCTGAGGCAGCACAGAATGTATCCAGACAGTGTAGCATCTCTTCAACTTGAAAACCGGAAGCCTCTCCAAACAAAATCAGATCATCTGCAAAAAACAGGTGAGACAATCTAGGGCCCCTTGAACTAAGCCTAATGGGAAGCCATGATCCATTATCTACAGCATCCTGGATGACATGAGCGAGACGCTCCATGCATAGAGTGAAGATGTAAGGAGATATGGGATCTCCCTGCCTGATACCCCTCGAAGAGGAGAAAGATTCTGTAGGTTCGCCATTCCACATCACCTGGAAAGAAGGGCTAGTGATACAAGCCATAATAGCATTAGTCAAGCTAGCATCAATCCCCATCACTTGGAGAGCATCTCTGATGAATCCATAGTCTAACCTATCATAGGCTTTCTCCAAATCCACTTTAATTGCCATCCACCCTTTGTTTCCTCTCCTTAACCTCATAGAGTGAATTATCTCCTGCGCTATAATTACATTATCACTACTCTGCCATCCCGCAATGAAGCTACATTGATACAGGTTTTTTGAGCTTTCCACCTTCCAACTGATACGACAACTTTATAAATATTTTTGTAAGTATTTTTTAATCTGAAAAATATTATATTTGGTAAAATTTTAAGACCTAACTTATCTAAATTTTTTTATAGAAAAGGTGTTTGTATTTTTATTGAGCAAATTGTTAGTTTGAATATCTTTTCAATTTTTATTAATTTCAAAAGACAAAAAACTATACACTTTTTTCCCATAAAGAAGGATAACAAGTTTACTTGAATAACTATTACTTTTATTGAAATATAATATATAATATTTTTGTAAAAATAAATTTTGTGTATTTTTTCAATTAAGAAATAAACTCCACAATTAAAATCTATCCCTATCCAACGCCTTTGACAAAAACTCTGGAGGAGTTTCAAAGAAGGTAACCCCATCCTTGACGTGCAACGCCTTCTTAGCCATGACATCCACAACTTGGTTTGCTTCCCTGTGACACCATTCAATGGTTCCATCCCAATCCCGATCTAACAGCCTCTAAATCCCCTCACATAGGTTAAAATAGGGATGATCAATGCTTATTCCCAAATCTAGTAGCTCCCCTAACTATAAACAGTTAGACTCAACAACAACCTTCTTCCAGCCCATATCCCAGTCCCTCTTTAGACCCCATATCACAATCCATGTATCCCCATATCCCAAATTACATAAGAAACCTCCCAGCACATTTCTATTATAGTCCAGAGCTACTCCTCCACAGGCCGCAACCTCACCCCTCATTTCACTAGCTCCATCTACATTCCACTTCACTTCTCCCATATAGTGCTTCCCACCTAGGATGTCGATCCACTCCATTTCTAGGCAAACTTAAAGGGTCCCTTGCACAATGTGCTATAGCTTGAAATTTCGCAATAATTTGATAGTGCTCCATGGCTTGCCCTTGGAAGACCCCTGTGTTGTGGTTAATCTAGGGTTGCTGACATAAGATGGGAAACCATATTGACCAAATTTTGTGTATTTAACTACTGCATCCAGTCAGTAATATAATAATCAGTTAACTTAATAAATTTAAATGAAGCATGTTATTAACGTATAATTTTATTATTGTTCTGAATAAACTTGTAATTTAAAATATTTTCAAAATTATTTAGGCTTAAAAATTAATTAAATTGTTTATATTATCATGTTACCTACATACCTGTGTGTTGATATTGGTGTGACAGCTTTTAAGCATAAAGGTTTAAAAAGTTAGATATAATTAAATTGAAAATGAGCGTTTTTGCTCTCCAAAGACACATTTGACAGTATTTTTTTAAAAGAGATAATATCTTTTATATATTTATTTCTTAAATAGTAAAAGCACTCCTCACCGCTTTGAGACTAACCATTTCTTTCCAAGAGAAACCTTAATTATTTCATCAAAACCCACTTTTACCTTTGTGCTTTCTTTTGAGGTTTCAAATTATTAAATATAAAAGCAATAGAATATGACAGAGTATTAATTATGCACGAATAAAGGTCAAATGTGTGTCAGAGAAACAGCGAAATTAAAACTTTCAGCTTAGGATCGCAGCTGGGTATTATTATATTTTCCATTCAAAAGTCTTCTTTTTCTTGGATTATATTATAGGTCCACTAGCCTCAAGTATTCTTTTTTTCTTTTTTATCAACCTGAAATATTTTTTTTAAATACTTTTTCAAGCACTTCAAATTACCAAAACATAATTTTTTTTCCAAAATATTTATATTCTTCCCTCTTTCTTTCATTCTTTTTTTCCTTTTTGGTCATTGTGGTCCAGTTCATACGTCTTATGTCCATTGGTTCTTCTTCTTTTGTTGGCCATAGTTGGAATTTTCAAGACTTTAATGAAGAACTTTGTTGAAACACACACGTAAAGTTATATTCAAGCAACCTCTCCAGTTTCAACCATAGCTTTTATGGTGTTTTTCTTTTTTTTTTTAGGCCCAATGTTATTGTGGCTTGCAGAAAGCATCTTTCTATTAAGTATTTTTACAAATTTATACAATTTTATTCTAATTTTTATGCTCCACAATTAACTGTCTTTTTGGCCAACAAAACATTCCACTCAAATTAAAATATTTCCTTAATAAAAAGTTTGACAAAAAATATAAAGGTATTAAAAAATTAGTTAATTAAAATTTTCATAATAAATAGGTGTGGATTTTTCTAAAATACCCTTGTGAATCACATGCATTGGAATCATATTTGATGAAACCCCTTGATACATTCAATTAAT
Source organism: Vachellia pachyceras (assembly GCA_025593235.1). NCBI lineage: Eukaryota > Viridiplantae > Streptophyta > Magnoliopsida > Fabales > Fabaceae > Vachellia > Vachellia pachyceras. The sequence goes on from JANTPZ010098739.1 coordinate 7,316, forward strand.
AGGGATATTTTGAGGAGAGAAATAAAGTATAACGAGGTTTTACATTTATAATCGGAGTGAATATCGCATCTCGCTCTTTACTCATCTGGTCATATTCATCAGGTATAGAAAATGTTTTATCTGATCCTATTTATAAGTCATCTCATTAAATATTTCATGTTGATGTACAATTTCATCATTTATTCACTATGTGTTAACTTTATTCTCATATTATATTGTATATTAATAAGGATAAATTAATACGGTTTCACTATGTGTTAACAATTTCATTATTTATTTGTTACTCAAAAAATTCATTATTTATTTTTAATTAAAAGTTAATACGGTTTAGGATTGTTTTTTAGAGATTGGAGGTAATATTTTCGTTTGTTTAGATTACTTTACATGTTTTTTCAAATTTATGATTTGACCTTTTTTTTTTCAATTCACATTTCACAATACTACCTGAGAAGTTTAAAGATGTTAGGTGCCAAATTTATCCTAAACTCAACTAACTACTATTGATTACGATTTTATTTTGAATTTAAAAAAAAGCAAAAAAATTATCGTTGAGACTGAAAGCTTCTCCACTTCTCCTAAGTTTGTTTGAGATGGATTGATTTTAATTTTGCATTAAAATAAATTATTTTCTATTTAATTAGGTTCAAAGAACTTTTTTTCTATTGATAATTAAAATCCGGTTGACTGATTTAAAAAAATGAAATTAAATAATTAAGAAATATATGAGTTTTGGTTGTCCAATGTCCCCAACAAAAAAATTTCAAATCATTTTTACCCTTGAGATCCAAAAGTCTTTACATATTTTGATCTATAAATATTGATCGTGAGGCTTTCTTTTTTTAAAAGATCAGGTAACATTGCCCCCATTTTTCAAACTTTGAAGGCAAAAAACCACCTCTTCTTTTTAAGCTTTTAGGTTATTATTATCCTGTCGAAAACTTCCGGTGCCCAATACTTTTTAGAGAAAACTTCCAATCATTTTTACCCTTTACCCTGTACTTATTTTGAAACAAATTATTTTTGCTTTTAACTCACCAAGTTCTCATTTTTCAATTGTCTGGTAAAACTTTGATCAACACATAATAATCATGTTTAGTCTCTTTAGCTTTTTGTTGACCTTAATGCCCTTTTCATCTCTTTCTTTAATTTTGACTCTAAACTAAATTAAATAGAAGTAGAAGTTCAAGAATTTGGATGTATTCTTTGATTGAATTATTGTTAAGGCAGGTAACCTTATGTGTGGTGTTAAAGATTTGTCATGTAATAAGAACAAAAAATTTAAAAAAAAAAGAAAGAGGGGAAAATATAATTCAGTATAGGATCATAAATTTATATTTTTTTAGTTTTCTTTAATAGTAATAGTACATAAAATCATCTACATCTATATAATTATATGTTTACTTTCAAATACAAAGTACAAAAGGAATGTTACGCAAGAATGAACTAAAAATAATTATTTTTATCATGAAAATTAGTTTTATGCATCTATAAATATAATAAAAAATAAATTCTATCAAATAATAAATTATTATATTTAAATTACTTAAATAAACTATTTACTCCTATGGACTTCTATGAGTGTATAATGTAGAGCCTGCACAAGAGACTGGAAGTCTATAAGATATAAAATCTTGTTTTACTGAACAAACAATATGAATGCCAAAGAAAAATTAATAAAATTCTAATTATTAATTTTATGCTTGATTTTTTAGATTTTATAAATCTTAAAAAAACCTTCAGATAATTTTTAATTACTTATCAAAAATAATTTTTTTATTAGATTAAATTCACTAATTTGAAATATAATTTAATAGTATTGAAAATCAGATAATTATGTGTGTGTATGTAAAGAGGAATCATAATAATTTCAGTTTTTAATCCCTTGAAAAGATGAAGCAATCAATCTTTAGGGGCTACATGGAGCTGTAAAGTGGCATATTTTTCATGTATGTATTATTATGTCTCAAAAGTTGACATTTGGTGCCATCCTATCCTAAATAATAATAATTATTTAAAAGTTTACATGCCCTTTTAAAATAATAAAGCATTACTATTAGGGAAAAACTATTTATTTGTATTTCAAGCATCATAATAATATTGATAGGAATATATTCATTTCTATAACAAGGATCATGGACATTGGTAGGAATAAATGCTTAGATATGAAGCTTTTTACCCCTACTTGATTATTTAGATAATTAATAATTGGGATTAACTAAATAATTGTATGCGATTTCCATTGAATATAAATATTTTTGTTTCCATTGGATATAAATATTTTTTTAAAATGAATGAAGGTAAATTATTTTTAAAAAAAATATAAATAGGCGGTCAAGAATAAAAAAAATCATCAAATAGAGGAAATAAATTAGGAGATTTTCTTGAGACAGAAGGATGAATAAAGGCATAACCACCTCATGTGGCATCTCATCAAACGTGCAGTGTGCATCTTTTCTGTATTGCCAAACAAGACTTTCTTTGAAATAAAAAAAAACAAGACTTTTTATTCAAACATTTTTCAAAAAAAAGTTTAGTACCTAATTAATATAAAACTATAAATATATATTGGCCAACATAAAACTATATATTTACATATCAGATAATTTATATTTGTATGTTTCTTACTGTAAGACAAATTTCACTAATTTGATCAGATTAAGAAAATCGGTTAAATTATTAACATGATATTTTTTTAAATACCATATTCATATTTTCCAATTCCTTTGTCTCTCTCCTTTATTGATTAGGAGAAAACTTAAATCCTGGACTCACTAATTATCCAGTTATTCAATAAAAAAATTGACATGTGGATTTTTAACACATCAGCAAATAACGCTAGGCTTAACCGTCTGTGGCTCCGACATGCCAAGACCGAAGGCCCTGTTCCTCCTATTCCTTTATCTTCATTCATCGCTCGTCTCTCCCTGGACAACATCTCTTCCAATTATCGTCTCACAAAAGCATAGAATCGTCTGAATCGAGTGACAGAGATCAGAAATCTTATTCACAAGCTGCTGAGTAGTCTCACGTATCAGAATCTGGACAGGCTTATTCCAGATTTGATTTTATTGTTCCATTTCCAGTTGGCATTGAAGTAGTTACATGGTGGAGTCTCATTATTGGGTCTTTCCTCTTCTGCAATATTTAGTGACGGACATATAAAGTCCGGCAAAATCAGTAAAAAATCTCACAAAAACCCCAAGTTTCTACATGGGATTTGAAACAAAACCCACCCCAAATTTCTCCATGGGATTTGAAACAAAAACCTCAAAACAATCCCCTAACCTACCTGATGAAGAAGAAGGTACTGAAGAAGAAGAAGATGAAATGGTGTGATGGTGGGTTGGGGAAGATGAGAGTCTAAAAAAGGAGGCAGATGGAAAGGGTAAAAGTATAAACGAAGGAGGGCAATGGGAAAAAGATAATAGAGAGCGAAGAAGAGTTTCTTGGGGTAGGAGAAAGATTGGTCCTTGAATGGGTTTGCTGATCCCATTTTCATAAGCTTCTTGTTCTGTTTTCCATCTTTTCGTGTCTTTTTCTGGTATTCTCAGACGGCAATACTGGAAATTAGCATGTGACATTTCCCAAGAAGGCTAGATAACGGAGACTAAGGGTTGGTTTGGTTTCAAGGTTTTGAAACTTATGTTTTCTCTTTCATACTCTCTTTTTACTACTCTTTCTTACTTTCCTCTTTCTTACTTTTCTCTCTTTTTCTTTCTTACTTTCCTCTTTCATACCCACTTTTTCTTACTTTTTTACCTCAAAATCTGTAAAAGCTATAACTTCCCAAACATAAATCACATTTCAAAACCTAGGTTTTACCTCGGAATCTGTGAAACCTAGATTTCAAACCT
>JANTPZ010098739.1:11189-25580 GCA_025593235.1 Vachellia pachyceras
TGGTGTGATGGTGGGTTGGGGAAGATGAGAGTCTAAAAAAGGAGGCAGATGGAAAGGGTAAAAGTATAAACGAAGGAGGGCAATGGGAAAAAGATAATAGAGAGCGAAGAAGAGTTTCTTGGGGTAGGAGAAAGATTGGTCCTTGAATGGGTTTGCTGATCCCATTTTCATAAGCTTCTTGTTCTGTTTTCCATCTTTTCGTGTCTTTTTCTGGTATTCCCAGACGGCAATACTGGAAATTAGCATGTGACATTTCCCAAGAAGGCTAGATAACGGAGACTAATGGTTGAATTAGAAGTTATGTGCTTATGTGTTAAAAAAATCCATGTCAAATTTTTTATTGGATAATTGGATAATTAGTATGTCCAGTACTTGATATAAGTTTATTCCGATTGATTATTATCAATGGAATATCAATATGAATAATTTAAAAAAATTAATAAATATAAAAATAGTTCTTACATTTAAAATCAATATCAATTCTTTAATTAAGTCATTCGTTAAAAACTGAAGTAGTACAATCTTAAAAATTTGGAACAAGTGCTATGCACAATCGTATAATAAATTTTTTTACATTTTGTCTTTGTAGTTATAACCATTACATTTTTTTTTTTGCCAGAGTAGTTATAACCATTACATAATAAATGGTTAGGCTAAATTATATATAACTTTCCGAACTGTGGATCATATACACATAATTTTCATAACCTTTGGAACTTTCCTATAAGCCTCATTAAACTCTAACATTTATATAAATAACTTTTGTATATAAGAATAATTTTATAAATAACTTGAAGTTTAAGAGGAACCTTTACATATAAGTTAAACTTTGAGAGGTTATATGCATATACAAAAATAAAATTTAAGGGGTATATAATTGATAATTGGTGGTTGTTCACATAGACTTGAAAGCTTAAGGAAATTTATTATTGAGTTTTAAATGTTAAGGAGATTATTTGTACATAATCTAAAATTCAGGGGCATTTATGTAATTTAGCCCAAATGTCTAAAATAATCAAGGAGAATATCATTGAATTGCTCATACTTTATAATTTTTATTTGCATTTGTGCCCTTTTAAAAATTCAAGACAAATAATAATAGTTTTTAACCATATGCTTAACTACAAGAATGTTAAAAGTCCAAGATAACATTAAGAATGTATTAATTATTAAAATATATAAACTGATATATTCTAATTTTTTTAAAAAATTTCTTAATCATTTAGTATTTTTTATTCTGAGTTAAGGGAGTTGAGGGAAAGTAAAATAAAAATGATAGAGAGAAGTGGAGTCCAATCAAGCATCATAGATATCAACTTGCTAAAAAAATTAAGCCAAGTTTCTCACAAAACTAATTCATGAACAAATTGGAAAAAAAATACAAATTAAATAATTTTTTTATTTCATTAAAGGTATTCTCTAACCATTTTAAACTTGACCTTAATTCCTTTCAAAACTTACATCACATATGGTTCGAAACCCCATTAACAAGCAGATTCCTCCAGAGTCAAATTTATAATAATAAAGGCTTGTTTTCACAAAAAAAAAGGGCTTGTTTGGACATCACCATGATCAATATATATACGGAAATTTACCATTAGATCTCAAATAGAAGAATTAATTAACAAAATATTCTAAATATTGATAAAATTAACATTAGATCCCAGCAGTAGTTATAGAACCTTATAGTAATTTTACTAATCTTTGAGAAATTTTGTTCATTAATTGAGTTATTTGAGACCAAATGATAAATTTATCTCTCTCACACACACATATATAATAACAATTTTTTGGCTAATAATAATAATAATAATAATAATTAAGAAAGTGTAAGTATTTGAAAAATGACACGATAGCATGATCCAACTTCAAATTAGGCGTCTCGGCTACTTGAATGTGAATGGTACATGCACCAAACATGCAAAATCACGTGTTTGACACAAACAATTAAATAAAAGGAGCAAGTTTATATTTGAGAGACAAAATCAAAACTAAATTATAATCTTCATCAAAATCAACAGAGAAATTCCAATTTTTATGCATACAATATTTTAAAATATTTTGATATATAATGTTTTTTAAGAACATTTTAAAGTATTTTTTTGTAACACTTAATATCATAAATTAATTTTTTATGCATGGAGCACCTTAAAATATTTTTGGGAAATTTAAAATTAAATTCTAAATAAGAGAATTAATTAATTAAAGGTTCTAAAGATTCACAAAATTACCATAATATCCATGAATCGCTGCTGAGGTTATTAATGGGTGTTGATAAGGTTGCAAGAATTCTCAATTTCTTGAGTTTGGAGTGCTCATTTTCACTTAAAAGTATTTTAAAGTTAAAAAAGTACTTTAACGTAATGTGTGCTCTTAAAAACACTTTATAGCGTTTAGTTTATATAACTGATCGCTATTGAAAAATAGCTCACGGTGTTGGATGCCATCTTGACCCTTTTGAATATTCTAAAATAAGAAAAAGTCCTCAAAATAAATAGATTGTGAAACTGGTGGGAACAATAATTTAAAGGTAAGTTATCTAATTGATATTGACTTGTGATCAACTGAATTATAATTAAAAGTAATACAATTTAATTAAAATATATAACAATATTTATATGTATAACCTTAGAAATAATAATAATCGAACAAAAAAAATATGAATTCACAAGGAAATAAATATTTATATATAAAACACGAAAAATCCAACAAGCTAGGGAAATTAAAGTGCAAACATGACAATAGCGTTTTTTTAACTAAAAAAATTATGTCGGACTCAATAAAAAGGAAAAATGTCGAAGTCAACCTAATCAGTGCATTCAAAACTCTTAATTGAATTAATCAAAAAATTGATTAATTAGTTCATTGGCTAAAAAAAAAAGTGGGCCGTGGGTCACGCTGCTCGGATACGGATCTTTTAATTGTCAAGCAACGGGTTCCGCCCGTAGATTAAACTACCCGCTCCATTGATTGTTTTGTTAAGGTTGGGCTTATTTAGGAAATCCGTTGGAAGAATGATCATATATTTCGAGGTAAACATATGAGAGGAGTTTTGACTCAGTAAGCGCAGAAATGGATTTTGGGAGGCCGTCTTATTCTTTGGAAGTGATATATATTAGCCCATTTGGATAAGAGTGGTTTTTCCTTTTTTTAGTATACACATGTTGAGATAAAACTCCTCTTATATACTTAACTTAACTTGCGAGAAAACACTTCTCCACCACTTTCCCAAACAGATCTATAGAAGAAGAATGGTGTTCATGTTTACTTGAGCTTCTCCACTTTGGTGCAAGTGCATGCTTACAGCATAAGATACAGGCCCGTTTGGAATCACGTTTGAAAAAAATCAAACATACGTTCAACAGTATTTTTAAAAAAAAAGAGATAATCTCCTTCACATATTTACCTCGATTAATACAAGAGCACTTGTTCAAATGACATGTTCTGGACGAGCCATGAACTTACAAGGAACCGACCTTCTCATTCTTGGGCCCACAGGGGCACTATTCATGTTATTATTTTATTTGTTTTTTTTTCTTTTTGGAGATCCCAACCTTAACCCAGAAAGCAGGTTCAGTTAACTCTTGGCCACCCTCGTGAGTTTAGGACCGTTTGATCATGAATCATCATTCATCAGTATTAATAATATTAAGTATTGCCCCAACCACATGCTAATGATCTGAAAGTTCGATGTCTCGGTATCTCATCTCTGAATTAACTGGTGAGGGTTTGATTTTTGAGATCAATCCATTTCCACATTGGAGAATGGAACCTGTCTATGGCCGACTCTTTACCTTGAATTGGCTAACCTGTAGCAGAAGATTAGTCATCGTCCATAACCCGCTCGCTCACACAAGAAAATATTGATATTGCCCCAAAAGTTTCTGCCTTTTTGAGTTATACAATCCCCCAGAACAATCCATAGGATTTGGCAACACAAACCCACACACTGTAAACTTATATTATTTAATTCTTTTCGTGTATATAAATCAGTAAGCATATCTGTCTTTATCGTATATGATGTGAAGCTAGGCAATTAGAGTGTAATCGAAAAGTAATTCACAATCACATACTGATGCAAAACATACCCACCAACCCCTGTAGTCCCCCACCACCATAGCAACACTGGACTCTCCTTTTCCTTGAGAAATCTCTCTCTATTCTCTGTTCTTCACCCTCCCTCCTCCCTCCCTCTCGCCTCATCAAACTAATCCAATCTGAGAGCTTGTTGAATTTGAATACCCATAATCAATAATCAATCATGGCGTTCTTGGTGTATTTACTGCTTCTCTCATCTTTGATTGGCCAGTCAAGTAAGCAATTTTTGGGTTTATTCCTATCTGGTGTTTGTGTTTTTGCCTTAACCACATTCTGTTTATAATGAGATGTGTTTTTCCTCATGATTTTTCTTTCTTCCTCTGAAAAAGCTTGGAATTTGTGAGATGGGTTTTCTGTTTTTTTTATTAAAGGAAATTTCTGGGAGATGTCTTTCATGTAACTTTTGTTCTCCTTTTAAGATCAAAAGAAGATGAAGAAAAAGGTTTGATCTTGTGGGGACTAAGACTAACTTCTTGTTCTCTGTCTCTCTTTTCTTGGGTCGTCTTCTTTAGGGGCTCTTTACTGTGTATGTAAAGATGGTGTGGGTGATCAAATGCTTCAGAAAGACATAGATTATGCTTGTGGAGCAGGAGCTGATTGCACTCCTATCCTTCAAAATGGAGCTTGTTTTAACCCTAACACAGTGAAGGATCACTGTAATTGGGCTGTTAATAGCTATTTCCAGAGAAAAGGACAGGCTCAGGGAAGCTGTGATTTCTCAGGCACTGCCGCCACAAGTGCTAATCCTCCATGTAACTAGAATTCTCCAATCTTCCTTCAATTTTTTTTTTATTTTTGTTTCGACTCAAGCTTGAGGGATTTTGGTTTTTCTAACGCTCTCTCTTGTTATTGTGGCCTTTTTCCCTCAATGATCTGCAGCTACTTCATCTTCTTCTTGTGTGTATCCCTCGAGTTCAAGGTATGTTAACCTCTGTTCTGTGAGTTGAGTGGAACTGGAAATCTTCTTTTAATTTTCCTCTTTTGTTCTATTTTAACCAGAAATTTGGTAGTCTTGTAGAAAGCTGATTCATCTTTCCTAGTTTTTCATTCTCATCCTTTTGTCCAGAAACTAATATCCTCTGTTTTTCATACTGTGTTTTCGACAAGGATTCCACAAAACTTTTATTTTTGCAAGAACACCTCTCAAAACTGATTTGTTCTGTAGATGGCCGTGAAGACATGTTTTGGTTGATCTATCTACATTGCCAGATTCTGAAGTGTACAAATCCTGCTAAAAGGTCTTTTTCCAAAATACCACGATGTTTCTTCCTTGAGACTTAAATCATTTAACAGATATGTGATCTGGATGTTTCATCAGAAGTTTGTCCTCGTGTACCCCTCTAACGTTGTTGACCCTATATCTGCTCTAAAACTAACATTTGATCAGTTAATTAGGTTTCTTGAAACTTCCTTTAAATTAATGTTTGTTGATCAATTAGTTAGCTTCTTCTTGCAGCAACACTGGCAGCCCAACCACTGGTACACCAGGCACATCTCCTTCAACCATCGCACCACCTATCGGCACTGGAACCGGAACCGGAACAGGTACTGGCACTGGGACTGGCACCGGAACCACCATGGGAAGTCCTGTTTTTGGAATGAGCCCATCATCATCTACAACACCATTCGTTGATAACAGCAGTGGTGGGGAGATTCTTGTAGAAGGCACTAAATTATTGATCACCCTTGTTCCTATCATCTGGTTGTCTTTTCTCAGATTCTGAAAGGTACAGGGCTTGCTCTAATGGTAAGCTGGATTATCATTGGTGTTATTAAAAACTGAAGAAAAATACTGGTGGTTTTATTTTTGGATGAGATTTTGACATTACAGAGAGGATGGGTAGTCATGTAAATTTCATTTACCAATTGAGGAGAATGATTCATCCAGAAGCAGGATCCCAATCTGGTTAAGCTAGGTAGGTAGAACGAGAGTTATCGGTTATTGTTGTTGTTGTTATTATTTTATTTCTTTTCTCATGTTTCCCCTTTGTGCATCTTTGAGGAGCATTCTATTTGGCAACAATTTTTCCGTTTTAGATACAAGAGTATGTTAGCTTAATTTGGCAACTCTTTTTTACAAAGTGTGTTTGAAAATACACAGTGAGAATGATTTTACGTAAGTTGAAGTAGATGTGTGAAATGAGTTTCTTCTTGGTGTGTGTAAACATGGTTCGAAATGTGCACCATATGCATTTTGGCAAAAAAAAAATCTTGGTAGAATAAGTACATTTAGAATTTAACATTTATCCAAATGTAAATATATTCTGATCAATATACATTTTTCTAAAGGCTCTTTAGAGCTTGTTTATCTCCTCTTAAAACCTAGGTTTTATGTAAAATATATATTTTACTACAATTTAAATTTTATCTAAGTAATGATATTTTTTAAAATTGTAATAAAATCTAAATCTAATTTTTGAAAATTTTATTTTCTTATTAAATTACATGAAAATTTTATCTTTCTTTTTTTTTCTTTCTCTTTCTTCTTTTTTATTTACTCTTTTGTTTTGAAATCCGTGGAAATCAAGAATTTCTCAAATGCAATCACTTTTCTAAATCTATTTTTTTTATAATTTGTAAAAATTACTCTTCTAAAATCTATTTTACGAAATATAAATTTTACTTTAAATTTCGTGGAAGTATCTTTAAACAGCTATTTCTTTTGCCAATTTTAATGGTATTTTTACATCATTATCATTAGAAGATGCCCTCAATCACTCAATCTGATCTCTTTCTTTTTGCCACTTCCCATCCGAATCTTGTGTGCGCAGCTGGACGGCAAAGTCTTTTTGAGCTGACGGCAACTTTTTTTTTTTTTTTCACTCTCCTCTTAATTTTTTCTGAGGCGTGGTTTTGATTAACCAATATAACTAAAATCTTTAAAATCCATCTTAAAATCTATAAAATTATATAGAGATATGTAAAAGATATTGAAATTTGTAAATTCCTTTCTCTTAATAAAATTTCTAAACATACCCATTAATTTTTTTTGATAATAAAATTTTAGACAGGGCGGTGAGTCATAGATAATACTAACTCTGGTCTCAAAGATGCAAGTAATTTTTAATCAATATACACGAATCGATGAAAATGATTAAAATTAAAATAATTTTTAATGGGTTACAGTATACATTCATTAATTTTTAATTTAATTACTTAAATGTAAAAAACGTAATCTTAATATTTTGTTTTGAAAAATGTAAATTTTATCAGTAAGTAATTCTTTCGGCATTTATTACGTAATTAGTAAATAATTGAAGGATCATGACACAGAGATCAAATGGAATTTGTCTATGGGATGGGTGGACCAATTTTTGTTGGACAAGAAAGAATGTGAGAGAATAAAGGAGTCGTATCGCCGACAAATACGAATTAATTAATAAATGAAAAAAAGAAATAATTAATTGAGGCTTTAGGCTGCTATTATTGGACTTTGTGAACAGCCTACCTACACCACCTATTTTATTATTCTTCTTTTTTTTCTGAGGTATTTTATTCTTTCTTTGTATCGCCCACGTTGATTAATTAAACGTTTTCGCCCTGTTCACGTTAGAATAAAATTATCATAAAATCTGTAAAAAATATCTCAAAATTCTTAAAAATCATGTCGAAATCTGTAAAACCTTCTTCAAATCACTGAAATCACCTCCGAAGCCGTAATTCCTTTCTCCCAACGGATTCCCAAGCAGCTTGGGAATCAATTGGGAGAAAGGAGTTATGGCTTCTGAGGTGATTTTACGGATTTCAAGACTATTTTACGGATTTTAATATGCTTTTTACATATTTCAAGAGGTTTTTTATCTTGACTTGTATGCACAGTTGGAAAAGTTTTTTCAAACATGCACAAAAAGTTTGGCGATCAATTAACATTTAAAATTAATTAAAAAATAAATGTGTAAAAGATATTTCCCTCCTAATATACCTTTATCTATGTAGAGAATAAACTAGGAAAAAAAAATAGAAAATGCAACTAATACAAACGGAAAGATACAATTAATTAGAGAAAATATTACTTATAAATATGACCGGAATAAATACGAAGCATTGACCGGAATCATCAAAGAACCCAATGTCTCACCAGACTATTACCCATGTTCATGAAATCGGACCGGACCGGTCGGTTCGAACCGGAAATCGGTGAACCGGCCTCCAGTCCGGTCCGGTTGGTGGTTTGACCCCGGTTTGGGGTCAAACCGGTCAACCCGGTCTGACCCGGGGTCAAACCGGGATCAACCCGGTCAACCCGATCGAGTCGGTGGTTTGAACCGGTTGGCTTTTTTTTTCTTTTTTTTTAAATTTCTTTAAAAAACAAAATAATAATTTATTAATTTGAAATTTAAAAAAATAAAAAACAGAATTCCTTCTCACATAGACTCACTATCGCATTTGTATATGTTCATCCTCTTTTTAATTAATTTTAAAAATGATGAATTATTTTAAAATTTTAAATTTAAAGGTTAAAAAATAAAAAAAGAACTCCTTATCATATATATATTTTGATATTTTTTTAGGATGAATATTTCAAAATTATAAATAATGTCCGAGAATATATAACGTACAAGTATATGATTAGTTTAGTAATTGTTACTTTATTAATAATAGAATTTACTACTTAATTTTTAGAATTTTCAATTTTGAATAGTTTGATTGTGTCAATGTGTGATAAAATTTTTTTTTTAATTTTTTATTCCTCACTAATCTGATCCCCGGTTTGACTCCAGTTTGACCCTTAACCCATTGCCTTGTCCGGTTTAGTTACCGATCCGGTTTCCTGTACCTTGACTATTACTATTCAGATTTTATTTTTATTTTTTAAAATAATTATTGTACTTATTGTATAATACTATAATATAATTGAAAGATAATCTCTACCCAGATCTGATGATTTTGGGTACTTATTAAGCTTTTAATAATTTCAATAAAGTTGGTAGATGTTTGAAGTCTACATTTACTTTTACTTCCATTAAGAAGATACCTTTAAAATAATAAAAAATAATAATAAATAAAGCTGGTGATTCGGGTAAATAAGGCTTATTCGGGCATGTCCAAAATATTAAATAAGCTCAACCATATATAGAAAGCCCATATTGTGTCGGTTTAAGAATGCAGTAGAAAAGTAATTTTATGCAAATCGAGGTAAATATGTGAAGGGGATTATTTCGTTTTGCGGAAAAACACTGTTGAATGTGCATTTAGCTTTTTCAAACGCTCTGCCAAAAAAACCCATTATCTAGCTCGACCCGGATCCTAACAATTCGGGGCTGTAATGGTTTTGTTTTTCTCCCTTTTAATTTCCCTCTAACATTTATTTTTTTTTTAAGTTTAGGTGAGTGAGAGGGTTCATTGGAGTCTGGGCATGCCTTAAAGAATATTGAAAGAGGTACTTACAAATTGTTCATCAATAAGGCTCTATATTAACAATGTGATTTAAACTCGTGACTTTTTATGCTATGAATTAAATCTTCATCAACTGATCAACTTTTGTTGTTTCTCTTCTGCAACAGTAACTCTTTCCCAAATGAGGAGAGAAATGAAACTAGCAAACCCTTGGGATATAAATATACCACTTTTTTTCCTTAATAATTAAAAGCTTTAATATATATAACATTAATCTATTTCATTTCCTAAATTTATAATTTTGTCTCCAAAGTTAATGATAACCCATGATAATAAACATTACCCCCTCGGGTCCTTCCTTTTTAGGCAAAAACCACCTCAATAATGTGACATGAATTAACAGTTAAAATTAATTAAAATGGAAGAGATATAACTTCTTTTTCAAAGATATTCTTATTTATGAAGATAGTGAGTGATAGGGAGAATGAATGAGAAAAAAATAGAAAGTTTGGGAGAAAATACGAGAGAGACATATAATTAATTGAAGGTAAAAATTGAAAAAATGTATTAAATTATCAGATAAAGTAAGGATATAACCTAAAAGTTATGATTATTGTCCAGACTTCTCATTGCAGTCCTTTCAAAAAAGCCAGCATCAACTAATACAATTTTGAGTTGTGTCGGTAAAGCGGGTTAGCCCGCGCGGGTTGGCGGGCTGGAAACCCCAGCCCATAGCCAACCAACCTTTTTATTTTTTTAAAAAAATTAAAAATTAATTCTTTTTTCATTTTTACCTAATGTTTTCTTATAAGATTTCTTATATTCTCTTTTAAATTCTATGAATAAGTGTTCAATAATTTCTTAAAAATAGAATTTAATATTTCTTTTATTCTTATAAAAAATATTGGGATGAAAAAAGGTAAAAATATATAAGATATAGTAATTAATAAAATTTAAAAAAAATAAAAAAAGCGGGCTAACCCACCAACCCGCAGTCCAGCTGAGCCTGCCAGAAAATGGCGGGAGTACTACCTCTGAGGCATAAAGAAAAAAAACATGTTCGAGAAAAGAGAATCAGGCATGAGACTCCCATCTCATAGTTAAGTACGAGGCTCATTATTCTGTTCTGGGGAAAAAAGAAAAACCATTATGTAAGTATCTATACTTTTCATCAACTTTTAATCTGATACCATTTCCTTTTTTTTTTCCTCTTCAATAAATCATTTAACTTTGCTCTATTAACCCATTAGCTATTATGCATCAGCTAACGGTACTAATAGAATGAAGCTACAAGGGTTAACGGTGATGATTGCTAACATAGCAAAGTTAAAAGATTTTAAAAAAGAGGAAAAAAGTTACAGGTGCCAAATTAAAAATCCATAAAAAGTATAGATACTTTGGAAATGATTTTCCCTAGTCCCATTCCACTATCCATTTTGGTAAATGTAGAAGAGGTTCGAGGCATTAGTGTCATTTTAAGTGTTGATTCTTGTTCGTTTGCCCAAAAAAAAGTGTTGATTCTTGTTCAAAGTGAGACAGAACATTGTCCTCATGGGGCAAAGAATGCACGATTGCAGTCCCACAAAGTGAGAAATATGATCACTGAACATATATATATATATATCATCTCATAATATCAAATTCAGATTTTGGATACAAATCTAAATGGCCATAGCTATAATTAATACTCAATCCGGTCCTAAATATAAGCTCAAACGGGCGAAGGGAGTATTTAATACACCTTATGCTCCTTAGCTCTATCACCCGCTACACTGACCCCTTTTCTAAAATTATCTACTGCTATGCTATATTCTGTGTAAATGAATGGCTATTCGGAGTTTTAACATTCACATTTGGGAAACAGACTGAGTTAACTTAATGGAATCCATGTGAACAAACTCAGTTATCAATTTGACAACAGACACTGGCTTTTCTACATGAGGAAGGTGGCCACAATTTGATATTTGGCGAATAATCGCATCAGGTAATTCACAGTGAAGTCTCTGCAGAAGTAAGAAGTTCATGATAAAATTCAATTGCAGAGTTGACACATGATATCATCCTCTTGCCTTCCTCACCAGTCAAATATACCGAAAGGTCAAATTCAATTAATGTGCTTCAGGAACATGACTTCCCATGCACTAAACAATCTTATATGTTGTTCATCACAAGTTTGGGAAAGACTAAAGAGTGCAATATGGAAACTAACCACGGCAAGCTTATTGCTGATGATACGGTCATTCTCACCCCAAATGATTAGTGTTTTTTGCTTTACCTGTTCAACCAAATTGTAATATCATACAGAGAATTGAGGATGGCAAACTGCTTTACTCAAGAATAAGGAACTTCTCATCAGTATGATAGATATATTTATCTATCCATTTGAAATAACATACTTATCATTGTTTTTTCGAGCAAAAACCATTATGCTTTCGGCATGGTGTGCAACTAGCTGACTGCAAAACTTTTTCTCTAAGCATGAAAGTAAATGTGGGCATAAAAGCCATCATCAAACTAAGTTTCCTCATGCCCCATTTGTAAAAATTAGCAGTTGTGGAAGTAAAGTACTACCAATAACTATTTCACTAACATATAACGTTAAGACTTTGCAATTGTAATTTAGTCATGGTAATTTGTAGACATTTCCGTACAAGATAAATAGCAAGAGGATATAACAGTATAGCAGAGTTCCCCTTCGACAGTGTGAAATTTGTTTGCTTGCTTCACTGAGTGATAATATAAGAGCAGTTGTGGCTGAACGTGGTTAAAATTAGCTGAATCCTTACAATGCCTCACCTAATCATCAATTCATAAAAAGGTGCCAACTTCATGTGGCAATGCTGAGTACTCAAATTTTAACCCATTTTATCAGTGTCAACATGCTTCTCTTTTCCAAATGTCAATATAGCTTATTAAACTGTACTACTAAAGGTACCTTTCCTATGTGGGAAGCAACATTATAACCACCACTAGTCATAAAATCCACTGTAGCATCCGCCCACCAAGGCAATAAACAATGCAAGCGGCCCACCTACAACACATTTTACGAACACTGAAATCAAACTTCATTTTTGCAACTTTTGAATCCCAAGTATATGATAAATGATCGGTACGAAGGTACCACAGTCTAGGAGAACGCTCATTACACCACACATTGGAAACTTGGATTCTCAGCTATTCTATGCACAATTTTTTAGGTTTCTGAGCATGAAATGCGAGGATATACATCAGTTCATCTGATCAATGGCCCAACTATGAAACTCAAACGATTCAAAGATTCAAACGGTGCATTATCTGACATAAGCGGTAAATAAAAAATCGTGTAGCTCACATTTGCTCGCTCGAGGCCAGTATTGAATGATATGTCAGAAAATGTCAAATAGTTTGCATATAAGCGTAGGGGAATGCACTTCAACAAATATACCTGAATCAAAAGAGTGCCAGCAGTTAGTGTATGTTTGGGAATCCGTTGGGCAAAGGAGTTACATATTCCGAAAATTTTTTACGGATTTCGAAATACTTTTATCTTGATTTGCGTGTACAGTTAAAAAAAATTGTTTCCCAAACATGCATAGTATAACAATAAACAGTTTAAGATTCTTATAAATTCTACCCTTAATAATAGGAAGTAAAAATGGATACTGTAATATGAAACTAAATTTTTTCCAAAAAAGCTAGAAAATATTTTAAAAATTATACAAAGAAGGAAAAAATAAAAGTTCAGGCAGCAAAACTTTCTGAACGAAGTTTCCAGATGATTGCTGGGGCTAAGCAGTGGGCTTTAGTGGCTTCGTTTGGGTTTCCGTTAGGAACCCCGTTTTGACCCCCAAAACCCATTCTCACGCAAGCCGAGACAAAATTCCTCTCACATAAAGTACCTAGGAATCTGTGTCCGTTTTCTCAACGGATTTCCAAACGAAGCCAGTGTTTTAGTTAATTTAGAATTTAACAGAAAAATACCCCAGCATAAGCTGCAGCTCTAGGTAACGTTGCTAGGTTTCCTGTTCCCTCTGCATATACGCTAGCATCAATCAAAACAAGCTTTTCCACCTGAAAAGATGAACTACAACAAGGTGCTCAGTGCATGCCATTGGCACTAAATGAAGCAATTTTTCGTTCTAAGCAAGTTTTCCCAGATTAGGAATATGGAGTATATTCAGAAGTCTAATTAGTGGATTACACATACAGCTTCTGGATAATTGACTGCAAAGTCAATGGCAACAGCAGAGCCAAGGCTTGGTCCAACTAATATCATAGGCCTCCTAATGTATGAGCTCCAAAACTGTTGACATATCAACTTCAACGCAATGAGTAACGACTGGAAGGAAATGAAAAGAGAAAAACAAAATTGATGTACCCTACACAACGAGGAGTGAATGGGCTAAAACCAAGGTTTGTGATGGTTGATATCAATGGAAAATCTTCCTGTTTATACATCATATTGTTTTCGTATGATACATTTGCTCTTATTAGTTCTATATAGCAACCGTTTCGTCCAAATAAAGAAATGTCGATGAACAAGCCCAAGCAGTTTAAAAAATGAAGTTCCAAAATTATATAATACTTCATATTGACAATGCTGTAACAACTAGAAACTAAGCTGTAATGTGCCTTTAGAATGCACAACATTTCATGAATATATTAAGCCACGTATTGGTACCTGATAGAAGTGATTGCGCTTTGATACCACATCACATGGTGGAAGTTTTTCTGATAGATAAAGAAGAAAAAAATGAAAATCATAACTAAAATCCTGCAAAGATAGATGGAGAAAAAAGAAGGTAAAGCAACACAGCAAACCTAAATCAGAGAAACCCCAACCAAGAATGTCAACAGCCCAAGCCTCAAAACCAGATTCCTCAAGCAATGGATAAGCATATCTCCATTCCAAACAGGAGCTGAATATTAAAAAAAAAAAAGTGAAATCCCAAAGCAAGCCAAGCGCAAAGTATATCT
>JANTPZ010098741.1:0-11803 GCA_025593235.1 Vachellia pachyceras
ATAGGGTATATAGTTACAACTTACAAGTCTATTTTGTTGGAGGCTATTGGGCTTTGCTCCAAAATTGGGTTGATGGAGTTCAGTGATGAGGTTGTAATGTTGTTTTTCAGGACCTAGTGGAGTTTAATGATGATGTTATCTTGAAGAAACTGTTGAAAGCAAAACGGAAGAAAGTAACTTATAAATTTGAGGGAGACTCTGAAGCAGCAGAATTAGAATTTGAGAGACTCAGCAAACTGATGAATAGAGTAAACAGTATCAAGCAAAAAGTTCTTAGAATTAAAAGTCACAGGGAAAAGGATTCAGAAGAACCCAATTCCAAAGAGCCCTTGGTTATATATGTACCCATAGCTGAGTTGAAAGAAAAGGGTTGAGTTGTGAATTATTCTTGCTATTTTTACAGGGCAGGTTGATCTTTGATTGTTTTTCCTGCCACACCTTTTGTATGATGACATTCTCATATGATTCTACTTAATCAAAGAATAGCATACGTAAGAGGGACACTTTCTCAAGAGGATCCAAATTTCTTATCCGTGATTCATCTGATCAATATAGTACTTAATATAAGATATTTATTAAGGATAAAATTGAAGTATAAAATAGATCTCATATTGAAAATCGAATTGAGCAATTGTTTTTAATAAAGAAAGTTGAAAAATCTCCCATTACAAAATTTATTGTCTAAAAGTACTTAAAAACCCAAACCCTTGAGGGGGCGCAGGTGCAGCTTATAGTTATTTAGTAGGTGGAAATCTTCATTTGTTGACATTCTATTATATCTTAGGTTTTGCACGAAACTGAAGAAGATAGGTTGTGCACAACTGAAAATAAATTGCACATAGTTAAAAAAGAGTTTATACCTTTTGAAGATAGGTTTCAATAGGTTACAACTAAGTCTTTGTATAAATTTCAATTATCTTTGGACAATAAATTCTGCAATTGAGGATTTTTCAGTAACTTTTCCTTTTTTTTATATCCATCGTATTATTGTCATTATTATTTAATATTATATATGTTGTTTATTGTCATTTTTATATCACCTCAACCTTTAGGTGAGGGAAGTCCCATGGAGGGCTGTGCATTGAAAGCTACCAACTACTATAATTACAATATCAAATTTGAGGGGAGATTCAAATCTTACTGATGTTAGGTGAAAAGTCTCAATTTAAATTTTTTTTTTCAATCATTTGAGTCAAACTCATAATGATGAAACATTTTTTATCTGGCAGTTGTAGATTAATCTAGATATGTTTACTGTTGTATGAAGAAATATTAGATTGGGAAGTGACAAAAAGTGTATACAGTTTCTTATTTAATATGATGTTTTAATTAAAATATATGAATGTCTAGTATTGCGATTTTTTATTTGTGTAATATTTTTATAAATATGTGTGTGTGGGTGATATTTTTTTTCAACTGGTATATGATTCTTCAATAAAAAAAAACACTTGCAAATTTTTAAATAAAAGGTGTCACACTTAATTAAAATTGTATATAGATTGTTCTATAAAATATTGGTTTCAATGATGAATTTCATTTTTATTGAGAAAAAGGATCCCGATATGTTTTTTAGGCCAACTCTTTGCTTTCTCAAAGAGACAGAAGAAATTTTAAAATATTGGAAGGTCTAATTTTTTCAAGAAAATCTTCAATCATTAACTATTTTTACATTAAAATAAAATAGTTTTTGGTTTTCATATTTGTTCACATTCAAAATAAAAACCACTAGAATATAAAGAGCATCCTTTTGTTGTTACAAAAAGATAAATAAAAGGCATCATACTATTTATTTCATTTGTTCTATTTACCTCTATCCATGAAAATAATATAAATTCAAGAAAAAATTAACATATTATGTAATAATATTTTATTTTTATTTAATAACACATTCCATTTTAATATTATCCCTGTAATAAGATTATTAAGAGTGTTATTAGAAATAAGTAATAATTATATAGTAAAATTTGGAACAAAACCTTTATATCCAAATGGGGAATTGATTTTGATGGAATTGGAAGTTGAACTGGAAGTGGAATTGGAACTGGAACTGAGATTAAAAGTATGTTTGGTATGCTAAAAGAAGTGTGGTATTATTTTAATTTAATATTTATATTTATAATGTGAAAATACTGATATACCCCTTTCTTCCTCTAAATCTCTGTGTTCGGTGAAACAAACCTTTTCAGTCCAGCTTCACTTTTTTCCTCTGAATCTCCGGTCGCTAGAGATGAGTGTTGGCATGTTCATTTGACCCTTTTCTTCTTCCTCCACTGGCCTCATCTCATTGCATTGATGTCAATGGCTTCCACAAAAGGAAGCTCAAAATCGATGGACCCATCAAAACGGTGGTCGTGGTCGTGATGGAAAACCGATCATTCGACCACATATTAGGGTGGCTCAAATAGACCTAGCCTGACGTCGATAGGCTGAACGGCGACGAATCGAACCGTGTCTCCATTGCTGACTTGAACTCGCAAGAGGTCCGCATCTCCGATGACTCTGCGTTCATTGATTCTGGCCCTGGGCACTCATTTTAGGAAATAAGGGAACAAATATTCTGATCGAATGATAGCTCAGTGAATCCGCCTCAAATGAATGGCTTTACTCAGCAAGCGGAGAGTATGCAAGAATGAATGTCAAAAAAAATTCATCTGAAAAGGCAACCCATGCCGTCGCCATCTGAAAAATTCATTTGAAAAAGCAACCCATGCCATCTGAAAAAACCACACCATTGTGTTCTTCTAGGAGCCAAAGCAGTTCATTGCCGTCTTCTGGGTTGTCATCGTCACCGTCACTGTCTGCATCATCCTCACTGGAGTCACGAACACCTCTACTATGCGTCTCCTATGGTTGACAACAGAAGGATACAATGGTAATTGTATCAATTCTCAGGAACTAGAGGCCAGTTCTTGAGGGGGGCTGATGGAACCCACTTCTATCATTTTGATGGAAATGGTTTCCATAGAGAAATGGCTTCAATGGCACTAAACAACCCAAAATAGTGATTCTAGTTCCAATTTCATTTCTTCGTGTTCAATTCCAATGTACCAAGTGTGGCATTACTAGGAGACAACTAGAAATTCAAATCAGGAGAAGCAAAAAATGGATGAAGCTTGCTTGGCAACTCTAAATTGTTAAAAAAACCAATTGGAGCTTAATTTCTGTTCATATATATATAGGCATACATATTCCATTAAAGTTATCAAATTCAAATAATAAAAGGGTGCTTCTTTAGTCTTTACAATTTACCAGGGGCAAAATGTTTCAGCCTGAACTGCAATTCAAAAGAACAGTCTCAAGCTATTTTTTTTTATTAATATTTATTACCAGGGGCAAATTGTTTATTTACGTAGAAAATAGGGTCCTTGTCAATTATCATCATCAACGTGGATTTGAGCTATGATTGGCCCTCCCCACAAATCGCCCATGCCAAATCACCAAAAAGTTATAACTTGTATTATTAAAAAAACAACTTTTTTAATCTACTTTCTTGGATCAAAGTTTAACAAAATTATGATTGTTTTTTAAGAAAACCCTCTGGAATTCAAAGTTTTTAATCAATCTCTATATATTTGCCAATGTAATACAGAGTTTAGCATCACAAGTAACACAATGGAGTAAAATACAAGTGCACAATTTTTCATCATTGAAAATAAGAAGACCACAAAATTCTCTCTTTGGAAAAAAAATAAAAATAAATATTCAAGACAAACATAATGACTTTTAATGCTACATATTGATCAAAGTACAAAAAATTGGATCGTACCAACTGGTTTAGATTGGAAACCGGTGAAGCGATCCTAAACCCAGTTTAATTGGCTAGATGAACAAAAAAACAGGTTGACCCAGTCAAAAAGGCTAGTTGGACAGGTTAAACGGCTTGTTTTTAAAAAAAACTTAAAAACTAGAAATACAAAATCTTAATGAGTATATGTGGTTCATTAATTTTTAAAAATCTATGGTAATAAAACTAGTCTTTAATTCTATATTGTCTGTTTAAATAAATTTAATCATAAGGAAATAAGAAAAAATTAATTCGTTATATTCCAATTATTTTTATCGATTGTATTTAATTAAACTCTAAAAATTTAAAATATAAATAAAATAATATTCTAGATTTTCCTTATTAACTTTTATAAAACAAAATACAATATAATAAATTTTATTATTTTAATGGAGTCAATTTTAAGTTACACTCAATATAATCTTCCAACCTTTAAATCATCCTCCCACACAGTTCAACGTTGGATCCTATTTTTCTAAGGTTGACATTGATTGAGTGATTTGCAAATATATTCCTAACCTTCTGTGAGAATAGAAGTCAATTCATGGCAGATGTATCCCACAATTTCACCAACTCCTTATATAATATAGGCCCCACACTTAATGGTACCAATCACTCAACCATACCTTCATTCTGGGCCGTTCATCAGAGTTGACTTTTCTGACTTATATCTAATCTTCATACATCTTGTTTGGAAGTCGTTTGGAGAATAGTTTTTACGGATTTTAAGGCAAAATCTATGTTTTAAAAGATTGTATTTGAGAAGTTATTGGTTTTTACGGAGCTCGAGGCAAAAAGTAGGTAGGAAAGAGGAAAGATAAATAAAGAAAAAATAGGAAATATAAAATTTATTAGGAGATGAGGTGTGATTTGACAAGAAAATAATTTTTTTTCAAAACTTAGGTTTCAAATCTAGATTTTGTATCCAAAATATCTTTTCTGAAAATTATGAGTATTTAGACAAAACCTAAATTTTAGATTAAAACTAAGGTTTTGAAACAGAACATAGATTCTATAAATGAAAACCAAACAAACCCTTAGATATGAACCGAGTTTGTCGTTCCTTTGTAGCGCATCACACTCACTCCCCTGGCTACTCCCATGCTTGTCATCAAATCTATGTGGGCCGTTTGGGCCTGCCAAAAACAAATATATCTATGGGAAAATGAGTGATAGGTTCCAAATAAGGGATTTAACCACCAAATGGTTCTAAAGATTCAAAAAATTATTATAAGATCCTAAGAGAAGTTGCTGAGGTTGTCATTAACAACCTCAACAGCCTTCTTTAACAACCTAAGCAGCTACTCTTAGGACATTATAATAATTTTTTGAATTTTTGGTACCATTTGATAATTAAGTCACTTACTTGGGACACGAAAGTCATTTTCCCTATATCCATTTTACTTCCAAAAAATTAATATTCATTGTGCCAAAGATTCAGGATAAAATGAATTCCAAAACACAAAGATATTTTTTTCTTCCTTTGAGCTATTTTACGGTGTTTAAATTAACTTTTAAAAAGTGATTTGAAAGAAATTCAAATAAGTTTTGTCTTTAGTAATTAAGCACTTTTTATATTTCAAATGATTTTAACCACTTTTAAACATGGAATAATTGCTGCTTTTGACAAAACTTTTCAGGAGCATAAATACACGTTCAACACTATTTTTGTGTAAAACAAGATAATCTCCTTCTTATATTTATCTCAGTTTACGTAAAAGTATTTCTCTAACGCTTTTTCCAAACGAGCCCAATATTTTTAAGAGCTTAATAATAATGAAATATGGAGCTTAATACTTAAGATAACCCTAATCTCGGAAAAAAAAACATATTGAGCTAAAGCAAACGACGCTTATACTCAAATACACACACAAAGAATTTGAAAATGGAAAACAATTATTTTCAATATATATAAATAGTTGAAAAGTTTCTTTAAGTCTTGAAGGTAAATAACAATAAATAGAAATGTGGTATGATATATATATATATATATATGAGAATTTTCTTATTGGAGAAAGAAAGAAGAAGAACTGGGAAATGGGCGAAGAGCTTCTTGCTATAGCTGCAGATATGCTGTTTCTGTTATCTCCAACCACAGGGATCAAACTTTCTTATTCTTGTTTTTGGATTTTGATCGGCCGGCGAGAGATGAGGAACCTACACTGGCATTATTCCCCGCTGAATTGGCGAACGGCGACCCTCGGTCGGACCATGCACTCAAAACCTTGTCGTAGTTCAATTTTAACATCAGTTTCGACGCATTTGATTTCGGAATCGAAATTCCTCTCAGTGATTTCACCTTCGCTTTCTCCGCCACCTTCTTCGTCGTCGATGTTTTCTTCTTCTTCTCCTTTTCCACCGGCGCAGCAAATGATGACGTGTGCTTGTTGATTCTTGGCGAGATTTCCACTATGTCAACGGCCGGGAAATTCCACCAATTACTATTATCGACACGCCGGAGGGCCTTCACCAACCCCAGTTGGAAATCGTATTTCGAGCAAAATCCGAATCCTGAAGAGTCTACGGTCCAATTTTTCTCTCCATGGCCGTGACTGGATGCCTTATTGGAATCATCTTCAACTCTGCTTCCAATGATGCTATCGATTCCCTCGTCAATCTCCTCATCGAGAATGGATTCAGCATCGAAATCTTCTTCGCAATCATCGTTCAATTCCAGCGAATTGACTCGTGAGATAATCTCGCCGGGACTCTGGCACGACTTCTCTTGCAGATTTACCACTTTCGGCTCCATTAAAGAACTAGGCTTGTGCTGAATCTGTTGTTGAAGAAGGAAAGAGGAGGCAGAATCGTATTCGAACACTCTGAGAGGCAAGAACAATTCCTCTGCAGATTCGTCCAGAAAAGCAGCATCATTAGATCTGGAGACTTGGCCCGGTTTTTTTAGGTTCTTGTTGGAGAAGAGATTAGGGTAGGCTGTGGATAGCAGAGCAGCAGCTTCATTGTAGGTTTGATTCGGTCTCTTTCGAGGAGCTCGAGATTTTCTGGTTGAGATCGCTAAAGGGGAATTGCTGGATTCAGTTATTGTTGAAGAAGAAGAAGTAGTAGTGGTGGTGGTGGTAGTAGTAGTAGTAGAAGATGTATGAGAAGGTCGGATCAACGTAGATGGAGATTTGACAAAATCGAAGTCGAACCCGTAGGTTCTTCCACCACCTGCTCCAGTTAAGATCGAAGACATCTTTGTGAAGAACAGGTATGAAGCTGAACCTTAAAACTTTACTAAGATTTTGAGCTCATATTCATAACCTACGATTGAGATTGAAAATTAAACAGAATAACAGTTACCAAATCATGAAAAGATCTCATTTTCCCTGAATTGAAAGGGAAGAGAAACCTTTATCTCAGGGTTACAAAACCCTAAACCCAGAAAGTACAAGGAACATGCAGTGGGTGTCTTTTTTCCCCTGAAAAATAACAAACAAAAAGGGAAGAAAAGGCGAAGAACTTTTTTTTTTGGGGGAGTTAATAAGCAGAAGAACACACCAGAATTTGTATAAAAAATTCTCAAGATTACAATTAAATAATCAGCTAGTCAAAACAAAACCGAAGAAGCAAATTAGTAGTAGGCATCTCAAATCCCCAGAATAAGTAATTTCCACAACGACCTACCCAGAGACCTCCCAAAACTGTGATAGGAGTCTGGGTATTTTAGAAAACCAGAAAATTTTCGGGGAAAGGAAAGTTTTCCAATAAAGGAAGGGAGAGCCTCAATGCCTAGGGCAGTGATTATTTCAGTCGACTGATAAACAATACAGAGAGATAGAGAGATGGGGGTGATGAGAGGGACTGAGAGAGTGTGGCAAAGTAAGTCACAAGGTGAAGATATATAGGCTGTTTTTCTTTGGGGGGGAGAGAGAGAGCATCAGAGAGGGGGCTGTGCGTTAATGGCCGGAGGGGGTGGGAGGACGAAGAAGATGGGGACGGAGGAAGAGACAATGCTCAGTTTCTGCTGTTCCGAATGTGGGGACCACTTTCTCACATTAAGCAATATTTTTAGTTTCTTACTTGTTCAATTATTTTACATTCTGGTTTCACAACAATGCCCCTGTACCTTGCTATTTCTACTTTTTTTTTTTTAAATTTCGTTGGATACACGTGATAAATGGGAGTAATAGTGTAGTTCCGTGCTGGCACGAGAGTTTGTCAGACAACGATAAGTACCAGTAAAAGCGCGTCCTTAGAACTTATTGAGATAATCATTTCATGTAAATTGAAATAAGTATACAAGAGAAATTTCACTTCGATTTACGTAAATATGATTTTAAATTTAATTGACAAACCTTTTATTTCCAAATGTGATTGTGAAATATGGAAATCATAAATAATGGAAATGGAAGGTATGTAACTCAATTGACAGATTGAGCCAGCTTTTATTTCTTTTTTTTTCTTATTATTTTGTAATAAATAAATAAATCACACTGTTGTGACTTTCTCATTGCTCTTTCATGAATGATTAATAACGAATGTCTCCTACATTAACTGTAACTGTTGGTTTTTTACATTTATAGAAAATAAGGTGAATATAGAAAATTTATAAATTATCTACCAATAAAACTTTTACATTGATAGTATGACTTAAACTGTGTTATTTTATTTGTTCCCCAAAAGAATTTAATTTCCAATGCCAACTAAAGTACTCCTATTTCACCTAATTTTAATTTTAATTATTTTTGATTAAGTGTGAATAAAATAAAAGGTAAATATGGTGGTTCAGGAAGGGCAAATAGGTAATTCAGTGAAGAGGACGGCCAAGCATGGATGTACCCGTGAGATTATTCCAAGCGTGCCATTCCGATTCCCTACCACCTGCAAGGCCCTTTTATGGGTTTTGTGTAAAAGTCTCCTTATCTTGTGACGTGTCATCATGTGATTGGATTAACTGGATTCTTAGGGCATACGTGGCAAATCTTTTTATGGGGAAGGAACTCCTGAGTTTTCACGTGTATCGAGGATGGCTTTTGGGAATGAACTCAGACACTTGAAATATAATATTTATATATTTCATCTATAATAATAATGAAACTAGCTGGCAAATAATAATAATAATAGTAAAACTAGTCAAGTAGGCTCTCCTGTAATGGTTCTTTTTAACAAAAGTTCATTTTAAAATTATTTCGCATTAAATACTGATGTGAGTTTGAGCATAATAAGATTGTAATTTATTAGTAAGGATAGAGTGATAATATTAATGTTCATAAAATATGTAATAATATTGATGTATGAAAAATATAATAATATTTGAAAAAAAAAGTGATAGTTTTGGATTGTTTCGTAGGAGCAATGATTTGAACCTTTTTGGTGGGTTTCGCAATAACCTGTGGCTCTCTGCCTCGCTACGCTGTGCTTTTTAGGATCATCGACTCGAGATTATGCTCTTCCAAATCTTTTTTTTTTTTTTGCACCACTGCCCCTCATTTTTCTTGATTTATACATTCTTGGCCCAGAACATGTTATTGTTTTCACTTACACCCTTGTTTCTTTAGCATTGGAGCTTTTTGTTACGAGTCCAAGAGTATTTTCCACCAAAATTAGTATAGTTTGGAATATGAAAAAAGGGGTACGCATCTTTTGACTATGTTCACAAGATTTTTAGAAAAAAAAAATAATGAATAATCCTTCATTCGATCTGTAGTTCATAATTCAATTAGTTTGTCTCATAAATGAAATATTATATTGTAAAAATTTTATCTTAATTAATATGATAGATTTCTTAACTAATTATACAAGCTGCCTTGTTTTTCTTCCTTAAAAAAAAGCTGTCACTGTGGAAAATTTTCTTCTTAAAAGTCTGAGTAATTTTATTTTGAAGTTTGCAATTTTTTAAAGAGTACATTATATGATTAAAAGATTGTGCATTTATATATATAATTTTCAGATTCACAAAAAAAAAAAGAAGAAGAAGAGAACATTAAATCTCTCAGACAAATTGGATTCTCATGCATCGCAACCAAAAGTTTTTGTGAACCATCGCTTCTTAACTGCTTTTTGTATGTCGGCGTAATGTCTGCCTTTTAATTTAGATATTCCAAAAAATAATCCAACCATTTAAAGTTTTAAAATTATTATAGAGCAATGATATTTTTTTATTCCATACATTTGGCAAATATCTAAAGTTTATTTACTACTTGTCTAAAAGTTAAGTGGAATTGAATTGATCAACCACATTTATACACTCGTAAATGTATTTGAGAGAGAGATTTACTACACACCTCACAACACACAAAATTAATATCTTTCTTAGAGCTATGATTCATTGATGTTTTCCTTCAAGAAAAAAATTATAATATGTTGTTCCTAATTCAAAATTTCAGCTTTTATTTGAAACATACTTGAATTTATATAACTTAATTAATTATAAAATGTACATTTATACCTCGAAATCTTATTAAAAATAAACAAATTACTACATGTTCTACTGGAGGCAATTCAGTTCAAGATATTATAAGCACTACATGTGGGACATATTTCAATAAGGATTCGATCATTCGTTCGCCATATTGTTATATGCTTTTAATCAGGGGGAGCACTTGATTGCATTTTAGATTTCTTTTAAGGTTCAAATTGAATTATGTTCAAAATGTCTCTTTCACACTGGTATTATTCCAATGAGTGAAGAAAGTCTCAAACTTTCTACACTAATCATTGAATCTAGGCAAAAATAAATACTAGTACTATTCTATACAAGTTATTAAATCGGTATAAAAATTAAAAAGGGTAACAAAAAAGGTTACTTCTTGGTTAATGTCATAATTGGTGTATAAAGTCAATAAATAATATCATCTTTTCTAAAAATATTACTATCCACTTCTATATTCACTATTTTCTTCACAAACAACATGACGTTATTGTATTTCAAAATATCCTTCTACTTTCCACCACAGCCACCATTGATTTCAGGGTTTTGTCGATAAGTTAGGGTTTGCATAAAATGATAACATGTGAGTGTGTGTGTGTGTGTGTGTGTGTGATAGAGAGAGAGAGAGAGAGGAGGGTGGTAACGATAAAAAAAAAATGAGAGGTGTGATGTAAGTTAGAAGAATGATTCAATGAAAATAAACCAAGGAAGGAGCTTATCCACATTATATATATAAGGTGGTTACTTGATATATATGTATTTGGCGCATTACCTTATGTCTTCAAAAAAATGGAGTGAGTTGGAATGCTCTCAGCCATTGAAACTCTTGAGATAATAAGCTCTCACAAGTGTGACACTAAGAATATGTGTATGTTTAGGAATTCTGTTTTCCCAACTGCCACGCAAGTCAAAATAAAAACCATCTAAAAAATCCGTAAAATATCTCGGAATACGTAATTCTTTTTTTTCCAACAGATTTCCCAAACACACACATAATTCATCATTCATATACATATATATGTGTATGTATATGATAAGCTACTGAAAAGTGAGTGATTAGTGTGTGTAGGAGAAGCATGTAGATGTGATTAATCCAGAATTCATCAAGAACATCCAAATGAGGTCATTTTTCAAAGATCTATGAATATATTACATGCAAATGACTTGAAGTTTGGTTTAAACCACACAATGAAAGAAAACACAATCTTTCTTATCGAAATTAAGCTTTCACGCTTGCACTCTCTCTTCTGTCTTTTTTATAAGGTGTCTCCACTCATTTCACTCGAACTGATAAATAATAAAAAATAGTAAAGTCATTAAACTTATTTAAAAAAAAAGAAAATAAATTTATTACTCGTATTAAACCCACAACACAACACCTAGTTTTCATACTTGGGGGTCACCATCTAAAATAGGAATAACAGTCACATGCTTACAATATTACACATGTTTGGGGACCATATTTCTAAGCATCAAGACAACTTAACAACATACTCTTTAAATGAATCATCTTTTTGTATATTGATAAAAAAAATTTATAGTTTTCTTTCTCAAATATGTCAAACATGGTCTTACTTTTATTTTATTTTTTTCAAGGACGGAGGCGGAAAAAACAACTGCCCTTTATTTATTTTTAAAATAAAAAT
>JANTPZ010098743.1:0-12075 GCA_025593235.1 Vachellia pachyceras
TTGACTATATACACTTTCACATGCCACGTGGCACTAGTCAAATTTATTATTAATAAGAACCATTTGTTTTGTAAAAGAACAACAGTTGCAAGTCGGAATAATGAATAGTAGATGATGATGTAAGGCTTGTATAATATGTGACTTAAGGGTGTATTATTAGCCCATAGATTTAGGTTTGTTTGTGTGTGAACACTAACGCTATCAAAAGTTTGGTTGCTGAGGCTTTTGCAAGCAACACAACAAATGGGACATGACATGGAATATTCTTTAGGAAATGGAAAGAGAGTTACATTGCAATATAAGATTAGGTTAAAGTATACTTTTAATCTTTTATGTTTGCGTCAAATTTCATTTTAGTCCTTTATGTTTAAAAAGTACACTTTCAGTCCCTCAAACTTAACGCAGTTAGTTTCTTTTAACGAAATTGCTGACTCGTCAAACTTAACACTGTTATTTTAAATATTTTTTATTTTACACAATTTAAAATATTAAATTTATTATATTATTAAATTAAAATTAAAATGTTAGCCTGTTTTGTCAACGTTTTATTGCACACTTATAAATTAAATTTGATTAGTCAGCAATTTCCGTTAAGAAAACTAGCAGCGTTAAGTTTGAGGGACTGAAAGGGTACTTTTTAAACTTAAAGGACTAAAATGAAACCTGATATAAACATAAAGGACTAAAAATATACTTTAACCATAAGATTATATATATATATATGAGGTTTTTAATAACAGTTTTTCAATGTGAAGAGATATATAGGGCACGGCCTCCCCAAAATCCATTCCTGCGCTTACCGAGATAAAATTTCTCTCACATATTTACTTCAGAATTTATGATCGTTCTTCCAACGGACTTCCCAAACAAGCTTATGCTCAAAGCAGTAATAGCAATAGTAGATGGGGAAAGGTTTAATTTTTAATATTCTGTGTGAGAGATCTTGCCTGGAAATCTTGATGCTTCCTCTTGCTGTCAAAAAGGTCACAATCTACTTCAAAAGTTTAATCATCCAATTATAATTCAATCCATATCTTATTAAAATAATAAAACCTCCCATTAAAATTTAATGTAAAAAAGTGGTTGAGAATTAAATTTAGTCTTGAATATAAAATTTCAATCCAACCCGTTTCTAAAATTTCTAGTCTTTTTTAAACCATTATATTAATTGCATATAGTAAGGGGTTTTCATCCAATAAAGCTTTAGGAAAATCAATCCATATTTATTAAAAATAACTAATTTAATTAATTTACTCAAATTAGTTACTTGGCTTTTATGTTAATATGTTAATGACGGTAGTTAATACCTACCGGGGTTGGATCTAACATAAGGGGGTGTTAATCCTTCAAAATATGGTGAATTAAGATTCCCTACTAAAAAATGTGCCTATAAAGGTTGCCTCTGCAGAATGTAGAATGATACATATGCTTGAAAGTAATTTATTTTTTTATATTTGCTTGAAAGTAATTTAAAAAGTCAATTAAACGGAATACTATGTGACTGCCCAATTCTCATAATGGGCCACGCCTTGTCCACAATATTGAATCATTGGAGTTTTGATTCTCTTCTTTTGTGTGGAAACAAATTAGGAAAAAAATTAGTACCTCCATATGAAAGAAATTAGATCAAGGGGTGAGATTGCTCCATTTTTTTATTATACCAAAGCCAAAATTGCACTCTTAAATATTTTAGGGTGCTCATGCACCTTTACCATATTAAAGTTAGTGCTAATATTAATTGGTAAATAATTGAAAGGAAAAAGATACGGTAATAGACCTCGTTGAAAACTATAAAACGTTTCCATAATTCAAAGCTATTTGTATTACCCCTAGACATAAGACTATCATGTTCAAAGTACTAGTAGGTACTAAATATAAACATCTCTATGACTCTATCAATGGAGATTCAAACTTTGATTCTCTATGTTACGGAGCGGAGGACTAACTCATTCTGCTAGATCTAATCCACCTTAATAAGCTATATGTATTTTATTCAAACAAAAAAAAAACAATTGTCACAAAAAACACAAAAACAAAGATACATAGTATATGTGCTAACAAGGGTTGGGTTTAATGAAATGAACTAATAATTTATAATAAGATTTGAATTCTTACTTGAAGATACATCTATATTTAATGCTCAATAGTGCCTTGAGTATGATAACATCTTCTTAATAAGAGGTTACTTGTGTTTTAGCAAAAAAGTTACGTAGTCATGTAGTGTGCCTAAATTGTAGTAGTGTTATTTTTCTCCTCTCCGTTCCACATAACAAGACAATACAGTGTGATCTCTTGTAATACTTTCTCGGATTTCATGAAATCTGTTCATATCCCAAATTCCTTTCCAATCTTCTGAAAAGTTTGGAATCCCTTCATTGCATTGTAATCAGCCTATTCCACTCTTTTTTATCCATGCCAATCCAACACAATTGTTATAAATAACTAACTTAACTAATTCATTAATATCTGTAAATTAGTTACTAACTCTTATGTTATGGACCAGATTTAGCAGTTTCGAACATACAACCAAACAAGTAGAGTTGCATCATAAAGAACTTT
Source organism: Vachellia pachyceras (assembly GCA_025593235.1). Taxonomy (NCBI): domain Eukaryota; kingdom Viridiplantae; phylum Streptophyta; class Magnoliopsida; order Fabales; family Fabaceae; genus Vachellia; species Vachellia pachyceras. The sequence continues at coordinate 2,560 of JANTPZ010098743.1, forward strand.
GATTTTATTGAATCTACAAAGCTTGGGCTTCCAAAAGCTTTACAAGGCTGTGTATGTATGCTGGACCAAGGTTTACATGGTCGCCAAAAAAATGGAATTGATGCTGTGAATGAAAAATTGCATTTGCTTACATTTTCTCATGAATTCCTTCAACTACGTACTTATACCTTGTGTTTAATTTCTGCGTCAACTCGTCAAGTCGGAGGGAAGAACCTGTTGAGATTGAATGGCAGTGTGTAGAACTCCTCATTTCTATTGTCTCCCCTGAATGTTCTGAACTTCACCCACCACGGCATCCCCCGGTCTTTCTTTGACCTTTCGACTTCCATCGTGTTGTCAAGGAACACCGCGATGATCAAACCCACTGTCGCCGGTGATGCAAATATGGTATTCAAGAATGCATTGAACTGCAATACAAAATAAAATAACAGACATCAATATCAAAAAAAACATAACAAGATACAATTCAGGTACAGTTTTTGTGTTTAAGATATATTGGCAAGTTTTACACAGACAACTGAGCAAAGTTTCTTCATATACTACCTCTAGTCCTTAATATAACTATTTGTTACTAAATTGTGGATATTAAAAAAATATTTAATTTAGTTATGTAACAAATGTGTTGCTTCATCTGAAATACTCTCTTTAATCGTGTGCATTGAAATAATAAATGGGTGATCAAAGTACATTTAGTCAAAGTTCCCGGGGAGGGAAAACAAATACAAATACAAATACATAGCATGACGGATGGAGAATATGGCTCCTAAATCGTCAAGACTTTCAAGAGGGGGGGGGGGGGACTCACCCAACCAGCATTCGTGTGCACAAGGCCTCCGCGTTTAGTCCAATATTCATTGAAAAATTGAGGAATTGATATTCCAAGGAATAATGTGAGCCCAGTGATGATAAGGTTTCTCATGGAGTTCATGTTTGTGAATTGAAGAAATGATAACCCAACTGAAGCTGAACAAACAAGAAAAAGTTTCTTGTGAAAATAGGAAAATAATCAAGCATAGAGATCAAATATCGCTTTTGACCTGATACATACCAACAAGGCCAAAGAGGATGCAGTAAAGGGCGGCGAATATGGGGATGGGTATAGATGCAAATACAGCTCCAAACTTTCCTGCAGAAAACAGAGAAAGAAACCAAACGAGCATCAGGCTAGGGAAACTGTTCGTATCTCCTTATTGCTGACGCTCACAATCCTCATTTGGATTAATTAAGACGTGACTTCCCTTCCTTATAGAAGTCCAGACTAATGTTTCAGAGGTATATACTGACCTAAGGTAGAGAAGAATATCATGAAACCAGCAGAAATCTGAACAACCCTACGACTTCCAACTCGGGTTAGCCCGAGGAGTCCCACATTTTCCCTATAAAATAAACAGCCATAAAAAATGACACAAGTTGATGTTGAGAGATTTGAAAGAGCATAGATAAAATGGAGCATGCAGTGAAAACCCACGGAAGCATGAGACTTACACAGAAACTGTAGAACCAGTCCCGGTTCCATAAAGGCCATCAAGCAAGATGCCAATCCCCTGTACAAAAAGACAAGATCAGTTTTCTTACCCTTGAGCCATCTATTTAATGCCATAAAAGAATGCATGTGAAATCCAAGTTAACATGACAAAATTCAAATTAACATGCACGCATGAATTTTGCAGCAGACATAGAATTTTAGTACAGAGCATACATGGAATAGACAGGCACAAATCTATATACATACTATAATGCAAATATTTGCATGTAAAACAAATAAGAATTGCACAAAAGAATCAAGACAGCAACACTGAGAAGTATATTAAGCAAGTATTTTCTGTAGTATCCTTGAAGACAACAATAAAGGATAAAAATTTACAATCATTCTCGCATCTTAAATTGCAACAGTTTCTTTACATAATCGTGAGGAAAGTTTGGATGCCAATATACTTATTTATTCATAATAATGATGAGATTTGCAAACTTTCCAGGGAGAAGTGCTGCATTTTACTATCATACTCACCGCTCACCACCTAAAAGCTAGGATCAAGTTTAAGAAGCACATCTGCTTAGGCAATACCATAATTGACTTGTTCCAGAGAAAAATACCTGCCAACCAATGCCTCGACTTAACACATAAGCAGGAGGTGGAGTGGCGATTGCCAACCGAGAGGCTGCTTTATAAGCAGCAGTTGACTGCAGAAAATTTTACAGTTAGGAGAAGGTAGATACTGTTGAAATTTCACCAAAATATTGATGAAAATTCCAAGTCATGATGAAATCCCCACAAAAAGTTTTTCCTTCATTTATCAGGGAGAAGTTAAAGAATCTTTATGACTCACAGATAAATCTTTCAAGAAGTCCATATTTACATAAATATAGTTTAACATAATACAGTTCTAAATCCTACTCTCAAGCCAAACATAATGCCATTAACCTTGCTAACTTAGGAATTTGGATCCTCTCATCTTTTAAGAGAAATAAATGTGTATAACGCCAAATCCCACATTGCATGGGTCCCATCACATTCAGAATATCTCTTTCAAAATTGGATCCAAATTCCCACATTAGCAAGAATAACCAAATGAGACAATTTTGAGGAATGAAAATAGATACCTCCACCATTGACACAATAACAGCAGACATTGTAGCAAATGCATGGCCAGCATTAAATGTTGGGGGGCCCCATTGGAGAGGGTATGGGAACATGAACCTATTGGATTGGAAAGAAACCTCAAAATCCAGCAAAACTTCAAACATATAAGAGAAATAAAAATGGCATCGATGTATACCATGGGGCAGTAGATATCAGATTTGCTCTATCTGTACGGCAACTACGTTGTGTGGCGTTAGGTTTATGTCGGTAAGCTCCACTGGCAGTCAAAATAACAGAATATATCCATATAATTATAACACAAATCAGCACCGGAAAGCGTTCAAAGATAGGGATATCTCGAAATGGTCTCACGTGCTTTAGATACTGCACTTATAGCAAATTAGTTGGTGAGAAGGAAATATAATACTTTGATGCTCTATGTTCTAGTTATACCAAAGCACTTACTTGTGACAATCCGATTACCAACAACAGCATTGGCATGCCAATTTCTACACAGTTCCCTAGCTGAAAAGAAAGTTAAAGATTAAACTGTACAGCTTATTCAGGTTTAGGGTTCCAGTTATTCATCAGGTATATCAAGCACAGTGAGTGAAGGATTTTAATTAAGAAAACATTGTAGAAACATGAAATATAGGTGGACATGTCATTAATTAAAAATCTAGAAAGATAGAAACAAGAGGAAGCCCTTGGGGATAGAAATTAACAAGATATCAAAACTTTAGCAAAAGAAAATGAACTCACTTAAGAATAGGTGGCAAAATCAGAAGTTGGAAGGAAGATATGTTCCTTAAAATTTAAGAGTATTATTTATCAGCTTATTATAATAGATTGTCTTTTAGACGGCAATATGGTAATCTCAAATTTCTGTATCAGATAAAAGATATTCTTCCAAAGGATTGTACAACATTTGATGGATAATATTTGAAGTTGCTCAGATCAATGCCTACCAGAGGAAATCCACGTTGAAATAGTCCTAATCCAACCAATCCAACTACAGGTGCCATGCCAAGAGGGCTAAAAAATCTGGAGAGAAGACCCATGTCATACTAAATAGCTGATTAATTTATTTAGTCATTTAAATTTCACAGCAATTTTCATTTGCAACTTGTGTACCTTGAGAAAAGTCCCCAAACTTGGCTGTAACCCAGGATTATCTGAATACTTGAGGCGATAATCAGAGCTCCTTGTATAGCTCGCATTGTTTGTATAAATCTCTGCAAACCAATCACATGGGAAGATCTCTTTCAATATCTTACCAGATAAGAAATTGATTTTAAGTATATACTTAAAGCTAAAGTCATTTTAGGGTGCCTATGTCATATTTAATGGTGAACTTAAATCAGTTATATCATCATTGGCATAATTGAGTTCCATGATCTGGGGCTTAGCTAGCATTAGTTTGAACCATTTGATTCTATATTTTCCACTTCATTGACTACCTCATACCACACATAATGCCTACATAAATATAGGTTTCCAAACAAAGTCCTATGAGAGGACTGAAGTGTCATCATTGCATTAACATTTCCTTGATTGGTTCTCAGGAGCCAAGACAAAAAAGGTTTAGCTAATGCACTTCCAAAAGAAAATAGAAAAATGGAAGGAGAAAACTTACTTCATGGGAATCACTGATCTGTTGCAACGAGGAGTCACTAACTACATAAGCAATTGGAACTACGTAAGCATAAGAGCCTCCAACAACTGCAGGCAATCTTGTTCCAAACAGTGTTTGAAGAAGGGTGTTAATGCCAGCAACAAAGAGTAAAGTCTGTATTACTTGTGCTTTATCACCCTGGTTTAACAATTAAGCAAGTCACTAGCAATAGAAGTTCTCATCATCTGTCAAAAAGTTACAACTTACAAGGGCTTTGCACACCTAATTGGCAAATTCAGCCAATAATTTCTTGGCCAACACTTGAGCCCAAAGAGAAAAAAATGACAACCCATAGATTCACTTGAATAGTAAGGAAAAGGTAAAAAAAATATGACAAGATTCAATAATCATACAAAAAGAATTGGAAATGTAGAACCAACTATAGTTATTCATCAATTGGGACAATAGATACATTATCCCGCTTAGTACATCAGGAAAAATGCCAAGCGAATCTTGAGCATGCAAAACAAAAGTAGATAGGAAGAAAGAATTACAGAAGATAGCAGAATTTTAGCTTACATCACTTCCTCCCATAGCTGGGACAATCATTGAAGGGATAAACACACTTGTGCCAAGCATCAATATGTAATTTTGAAATGCCAAAAGGATGGTTTCAGCTGCAAGGCAAGGTCAGGAAATGAAAAAGAGAAAGCAAACAGAACATCTGGCAACACACTTACTCAAGCACATCCACAACACATAAACTCTCTATCTGAAATGAAATTAAAGTAACTCCGCAGAAAAGTGGAGGCAATTGAAACCGCATATTTACATGCCTCTGGGAGGAAAACTGAAATTGGACTTCTTTCTTTCTTTCTTTCTTTCAACATTTGAAATGGCACCAACTCATTTTTTATGATGATCACCCCATGACCTTCAAGTGAGACAAAAAGAAGCAAAAATCTTGCATTTGAAGAGGCTCTATTACACTCGGGCATTTTTCTTACATCCCTCTAGCGGGCATACTTCTCTTCAGTTCATGAAATTATGAATTGGTACCTTGAACTTTTTCACGAAACAAGTGCAACTATTAAAGAAACTATATACATTAGACTATTCTAGCTGCTATTCTACGATAAAGGTGAGCTTGATGATGTCTTGGGTTCAATCCCTTCATTGTCCTTTAGCGTTATGTCATCATGAACATCCCATGTGGCCAACTTAAAATGTGAAGGACTAAAATATGAGCAATTTGGTCACTCAATTTCTTATAGCGAAAGATGCATTGGTAACACGACAAAAGAACTCACAAAGCCCAGAATATATATTCGTCTATGAACGGTGTAATAAATTAAGTAGAGCGTTAATCATTAAATAATTTATGGCGCCTCTTTGATTTCATTGGTGATTAATTTTTAATTATCAGGAGTAAACTCGATAGAAGGAGAAGAATGACATTAACTAAGCCATCATTTAGAAATTAGTAGTAGCAAAAAATAGATAGAAAATAACGGGAAGTTGAATATGTATATTAAAAACCAAGTGACCGTACCATTCATTTTCGAATTTGAAATAAACCTTTTTAACAGCAAACAAGGCCGAAAACAAGGGAGAAAAATACTAACGAAAAATGCTGAGTCCCACTGTATCTCAATAACAATAAAAATTTAAAATTTCGAACTAAATCCCACGATCTCACCGTTCTCTTGCGAACTAATCGGAATACAGTATATGCAAAAACTTGCAGGATTTTCTTAATTTTTGGAAGATAAAGCCAATGGTAAAAGTAAGTCATTGGAGGTTGGCAAAGCACCAAAGCACTGACATGTTCTTCAAAACTGAAAAGATTCCTGTTAAATATCTTCTGTTATAAATGACTAAGCTCAAAGTTAAAATGCATGATAAGCTATCTGTAAAAGATGAAGAAGATGAATTATAAAACCTGAAGAATGATAATGAAAGAGACAAGGAACTCAAAAAACAAGGAGACCTATAAGCCTATTTTTACATTAAGATAATGAAAACAGAAACCCAAATGAGAGATGTAGAAGAAGAGGCTACCCCAGGGAGGATTTGAGTCTATGCAGTACTCAAGGTCCTGAAGCTGCTCCATGGGAAGGTGGGTAATGTCAGCCATTGTTGAAGCCTCTGACAGCTCAAGAGCAGAACAGAGAGACAGAGAAGCAGGGAAAGAGTGAAATAAATAGAGGAGGACGAAGAAGAATTCTTCGCAGAGTAAAGTGGGCATATAAAGTGAGGAAAAGCATGAAAATAAAAATAAAATAAGATGAATAAAAAAACGATGGGATGGAAGGGAGAAACAAGTGCCTTCATAACGTCCTCTTAATTTTCCAATCTAATGTGAAATGACGGTACTACCCCTCAATTCCTCAAGTGTAAATGAAGACCATATGGGGCCCACAAGTTCACTATGAAGTTGCTGGTTTTTCGTAGGGGTGCTCAACATTTCCCGATCCCGAGCTTTCGGGACGGGAAAATTCAGGATCGGGATCGGTATTTCCCGATCCCGATTTTTCCCGATCCCGAAAATAATATTTTTAATAATATAAATATATATTTTTAATAATATAAATATATATTTTAATAATATATTTTTTAAAAAATATAAAAATAAATCGGGAAATTCCCGATCCCGAAATTTCGGGAAAAATCGGGATCGGGATCAAAAATTGATCCCGAACCCTTTTCGGGATCGAGATTGGTATTTCCCGATCCCGTCCCGTCCCGAGAGCAGCCCTAGTTTTTCGCAGGGACTCTACAAAAAGTTAAATGTACGCTTAATAATATTTTTCTGTAAAATGAAATAATCTCTTTTACATATTTATCTGATAAATGGTAAAAGTAATTCTCAAAGCATTCCCAAACAGACTCAGTATGTTGTTATCTTGGTGCAGGACAAGTTACTTTAATAATTAGTACTATTATTGTTTTGAAAAAATTAGACACTTATTCAGTTACATTTGAATTATTGGTCCTAATACCAATAACATCAAGTACTTAGATTTTATATTAATAAATAATAATTTGTACCATTTAAAAATTTAAAAATATATAGCAAATGTAGCCAATGGTTAATATGGGTATGAAATGTGCAGTTAGTATTTTGATTGATAACTTATAAATAATAATGGTTTATTGTTTAAATTTTTGTGAGGAAAGAAGGAAAGAAATAATGGGGGTGTTTGGGAAAGCTTCTCAACACCCCAAAAGTACGTTCAACAGTGTTTTTCCGTAAAACGAGATGATCTCCTTCACACATTTACCTCGTAAATGGTAAAAGTACTTCTCCACCACTTTACTAAACGGACCCAGCTACACATTTGTACTATGAAGCCTCCAAAACAGAGATAATGTTAGGGAGAGACAAGTGAAAGGATATGGCCCACATAAAGGGTTCATACCTGTTTTCATACCCAAAAATGGATCCCTTATTTATCATTTTGTTGGCGTTACCTTTAATTTGTCAATGTGCTTGTGTGGAAACATTTAACTCTCACCTAAAAATATATTCAACAATGTTTTTCTGTTAAACGTAACAATTTTCTCCACATATTTATCTTGACTTGCGTAAAAGTACTTATATACCGCTTTCTTAAACGGATATTTACTTTTACCTCGTTTCAAATGCAAATGTTTTTCACTGCCTGCAACACTGCAAATGCTATATTTTCTAAGGTGAAAAGAAATTATAGGATAGTTTTGTGTTTATTATAAGTCCATCCCAACCAATTCTCCTATATTAAAGATTGTTAATTAAATCTTTAAATATGTTTTAATTGATTTTAAAAAAAATTTACCCTTTATTAAAATAGTATCTCTCTGCATTTATAAGTAATTCCCATGTTTCTATCATCTTTCTCTCTTTCCAACAACAATTAAATAAAAAGTAAAATTAAAATGCAATAATTAATAACATCTATATGGTAATATTTAGGACTAAATTTTTTAAAAGTGGACCTATAATTAATATCAGAGTGATATTGAATTATACCATCATCCAACTACTTATTATCTTCAATTTTTGTCACTTGTCGAATTAAGTAGTCTATACATTTTGAAAGATACTTTTTGACTTTCATAAACATTTTGGATCAAGTGGTAAGCGATTTGTTCCAGTTTAAGTAAGGTCTTGAGTTCGAGCCTTGTGAATGCAGAAGTCATCGTTGGGAGACCTTCCCACCTTTTCTGGGCACGCGAAACAGGTCGAGTCCGGATTAGTCGGGGCGAAGTTCCGGAGCCCAGGCAGGCAACAAAAAAAACATTAATTTTCATATATTTCACCATAAGCAATCCCAACATCGTTCCTACAACAACAATTAAACATTATTTCATTGAAGTCGACTACATGGAATAAATGATACCATTGTGTTTTATTGTACACTAATCTTTGGATAGATTATTAACAAAAAAATCTCTCTATAATCTCCTTGAGAGTACGTTTTGGTCTTTCTTTACATTTTTTCCAAGAACTTCATATTGCTTAATCAACCCTCCTTATTAGTTCCTCTAATAGCATTCTCTGAACACATCTGAACCACGTCAAACGATTTTCCACCATTTTTTCTCAATTGATGTCACTCTAACTCATTTACGAATTTGATTATTATGAATTCTATTTATTTTAGTATGATCATACATCTATCTCAACATTCTTATCTACATTACCTCCATTTATACTCATGTTGTCCCTTTAAAGGCCATTCTCATTCCTAAAGAAAATAAAATAGTGAAACTTTCTATCTTGGCATAAAAGGGTTGTAAAAGACAAATTTACAGAGGGAAGGCATGTTTTAGTTAATAACAATCAAGATTTAGTAAACTCAACGAAATACAAACTTTGAAATCTACTTGCGAAACATCATCAACTATCAATTTATATTTAAGCCATGAAAGCGAATCTTAATCAAACATATTATATAATTATATATAATAAGAGACAAAGCCAGTAATGGAAGCTGAAAACTATATTAATAATAAATTCTTGGCTAAAGTATACTTTTAGTCTTTTATGTTTGCGTCAGGTTTTATTTTAGTCCTTTAAGTTTAAAAAGTGCACTTTCAGTCCCTCAAACTTAACGCCGTTAGTTTCTCTTAACGGAAAATGCTAACTCATCAAATTTAATCGATAACTGTGCAATAAAATGTTGACAAAGTATACTCACATTTTAATTATAATTTAATAATATAATAAATTTGATATTTTAAATTGTGTAAAATAAAAAAGTATCTAAAATAACAGCGTTAAATTTGATGAGTCAGCAATTTCCGTTAGGAGAGACTAACAGCGTTAAGTTTGAAG
>JANTPZ010098744.1:0-12739 GCA_025593235.1 Vachellia pachyceras
AGCTAGAAGATTTGAACCATAAAAATGTACACATAGCAATGTATTTTGGGCCTGTTACTGCACCCAAAGTATCTGTCAAATATTGATTTACATTTCTTTTTTTAACCACATGTATTTTCCAAGATTATCGTGTTCGAGATATCATCAGGTCTTAAATATTAACACTTCTTTCAACATGAATTCATAACTTATTAGCTGAGTATCAATTTAGAAATAGTTCTAATAAGTATAACTAAAAATGATATTTTAGTAAAATTAATATTTATTCCTTACATGTGACCAACTTAACTAATTTCTTAATATTTTAAAATTGGTTTTGTATTTTTTTACAAAAAATTTAAGTAAGGGGTCGGACTCACCATAAGTCAAGGGTAGGACGAAATCTCCCTTCCTCTTAGGTGATACAATGTCAGGCAGGATGAGCTGTCAATTACCTTCAGGCGGAACTTAAACACCCAAAAGTTAGGATACCTCCCAAATACTGCGTGGGGGTCGAACATTGGTTTTGTATTTAAATGTTTGTTTTGGCAAGTAACATGATGTATGGACAGTTTTACAAGCACTATTAAAACTTGGAACTGGATAACATTCCTTTTTTTTTTTTTGCCAGGGACCGAGGCATCTGGTCCAATCCGTCTGGATTTGTTTCAGGTGTCCCCCCAACAACTATTTGCCAAAAGTCCCATGTGCTAAGATCACACTAGTGTTCAAAAAAATAACAATTCAGTACCAACAGTTGGTTGAATTAAATGGAAAGCGATTTATTTCAGTTTAAGTAAGATCTCGAGTTCGAGCCTTGTGAATGCAACAGCCACCGTTGGGAGACCTTCCCACCTTTCCCGGGTGCGCGACGCTGGTCGAGTCTGGATTAGTAGGGACGAAGCTCCGGAGACCGGGCGGGTAACAAAAAAAATAATAACAATACAGTGTACCAAAAAAAATAATAACAATACTATAATAACATGCTTATTTAATAGCGAATTAACAATAATAACATGCTTATTTAATGGCATCTTTAATTTTTTATATAAGAATTAGTTGACTTTTATTAAAGAGATTAAAGAAACTAAATACACTATTTAAAAGTATTTATATTTATCAATTTTATTCAAACCAATTTGCTCTTATATAATCTAATTATATGTATGAATAAATACTTTTTCAGAATGGTATTTAATTTCATTAATCTTCCAAACAAAAGTCAATTAGTTCATATATGAAGGACCGAAAGTAGTAATTTCCGTGATCTATAAATTGATATAATCTAATTAAATGCATCATAAATAAATGTTTTTAAGTAAGATTTTTAGCTTTTTTTTAATATTTACAACAAAAGTCAATTGACTCTTATATTAAAGATTAAAGGTAATAACTTGTTTATCTTCTATGATTTTTCCAAAATAATTAACTACATTTTATATTAAGAATCAAAGCTACAATAAATTTTATATTGGGTGTAGTTAAATTGTTCAAAATATCATGCAATCCTTGTTTCATCTAACTAGAGGGCATCACCAAGTTTAAAAGACAATATACGATTTAAGTACTCATTTGATTTTATTTACAAGTTACTTTCAGTATGTTTAGATATGCAAAGAAAAAACTTAAGACTCATAAGCTGTAAACTATGATTTAAAATTTAACAACTTTTAACTTATCTCTATTTAAAATCCGTTATAACAAATGCGATTAAAATCAACACATAATAAATGAAAGATAAAATTGTAAAATTGTACATTTACCTAGAAATTTAACAGGATCTTATTAAAAAAATCAAAATAAAACCTTGTGTCTCTCTCGTGTAACTAGGGTCAGATGACTTGCTGGATCTTGAAGCTGGGATAGAGACTGAACGAAATGTGTTTGATTTGTATCACCGGGGCCGTGTTGCAACATGTCTCAGGAGTTCCCTCCCTCCATTGAAGAATGAATCGTACGTTTTGACTTTTCTGTAACGCTATATCGTGAGTATTAAGGGTTTTTTTTTATAAATTTCATTATGTATATTGATGACTTATTACTGATATTCTCGGCAAAAAAAAAAAGACTTATTACTGATATTAAAATATTATATCCTCTATTTTTAACATGCACAGAGATAGTTTTATAAAAAAATTTAATTCATAATTTAATTTGATATTTGCAGTTTCAATTTTCTTGAATCAAGTATATGCATTTGTACTAAATGGCATTGACATGTGAAAAGGGTCATATCCATTTACATAAAAGGAGGATTTGAGTTTAAGGGTTTGTTTACCATCACTTTATGAAATTCAGATTTGGTTTTAAAACCTAGGTTTTAACCCAAAATCTAGATTTTGTCCAAGTATAAATTTTTTTCTAAAAAGCTATTACAAAACCTGAAACCTAGATTTTCTCTCTCATATTTTTTTCTATTTTTCCTACTTTTTCCTCTTTCCTATTTTTTTTTCCTTTCTCTTTCCTCTTTCATACTTCTTTCCTTATTCCTACTTTTTTCTTTCCTACTTTTTTCTTTTTCTTTCCTCTTTTCTACTTTTTCTTTCTTCTCTTTCCTCTTTCATACTTTTCATTCTTTCTCTTTCTTCTTTCCTACCCATTTTTTTGCCTCGAAATCTATAAAAACTAATAATTTTCCAAATATAAATCACTTTTTAAAACTTAAGTTTTGCCTCAGAATCTGTAAAATTTATTTTCTAAAATCTATTCTCCAAAACCTAGGTTTTACATACTGTAAAAGTTATTTTAAAATAGCTTCCAAACAAACTCTAAATTATAGTCTGCTTAAACATATAGCATAAAGAATGTGAGAAGACGTAAGATGGTTTTAATAATATTCAATTCTAGTTTAGCAGTAATTGGTAAGTATTGTATAAAAAAGAGAAATATACACATTTTATTTTATAAATACCAAACTTAAAAGTCTCTAACCCAAGTGCTCACTCACACCTCCCTTACATGGGAAGCCCATAGATTGAGGGAGATGAACCCCCTTTTCTCGTCCTCTTCCTTTTTATAAATATACGATCAGAACCGTTTAAATCTGCTTTTACATGTAATCATCAAAATCTGAATCGTTGAGTTTAATCTTTAATTAAAGAAAATACAAAAAAATATTTTAGATGAAATCAGATCTGAACCATTGAATTGCGGATCCAATGGTTATAAAAAGGAAAATAAGAAAAAATGGATGAAAAGAGATAAGGAGATGTTCCCGGCCCTTCCATCCCAAAGTGGATAGAGTCCGTTTGGAAACGCGGTACATAAATACTTTTATGTAAGTTAGGGTGGTAAACATATGAAGGGAATTATTTCATTTTACAGAAAAACACTGTTAAACGTGCATTTAAACTCTCTATAATCATTCCCTTACGTGGAAGGCTCGAATCTTTATTAGGGAAGGGTTAGATCAAGGTTAATTTTTTTTAAATAAAAAATCAAAAGATGAATGATAAGTCCCGTACGTGTTTGGTATTGTCGACGATCATTCATATTATAAAACCAAAATAATAGCAATAACTATCTCAAAATCTAACGTTGGTTGAATAGAATAGTTAATGCTGATAGAGGAACCACACCCTCCATGATGGACGCATGCGTGTGCGTCCATTTCAGTTATTAGTATGAGCTTAAGAAACGCTCCAAGCACACGTAATTAGCTTTCATTTTCATCAATGAAGAGGAAGAAGAAACATGGCCCCCAGTGCCAATGGAAGCCAGCAGGTCCACGATGAGCTAGCCGTTTCTTATACGCTCCTCAACAACGTACAATGCACCAGTACCAGTAATTAAACAGAGAATAGGAGATAACTCAGAATCACCCAAACCCAGATAATTAATTCCGATCACAATCCGAATATCTTGCTCCTTGAATACTACACTCCTCCTACCAATTAAACAATTCAATATTTAAAGGGGGAAAAGAAGAAGAAGAATTATATAACGAGAAACAATTAAGGCGGGCATTTATGAGCCTTCACATGCATGTCATTAATGCCCTTCCCCAAACCCAATTTATGACTCCTGCAAACCATTCCCCTACCCCCCACCTCCTCCAAAAACCCTAATGGCGATCCCTTCGGGCTTTCAAAATTCTTTGGAAACTGTGTGATTCCACAACGAGAGAGAGAGAGATGCAAGAAATGCAAATGAGAAACTGGGGAAATTTAGGGATCGTTGAGACCATCTACGAGGAAGAATGCGAGTTCTCGTCTTCATCTTCACCCTCTGTTTCTCCTTCCCTTCTCTCTCCTCACACGCCCCTTCACTCCAGAGTTGAGGCTTGGTAATTACTTCTTCTTTCTTACCCCTGCTTTTTTTCTGAATTTTTTAATTCGATCTTAAATTATTGTTCTAATAACATCAATTGGACCCTCTGTTTACTTTTTAATAATGTTTTTTCCGATAACAAACATATCTATGATATAGGTCTCTGGCATCAGGGCGGGAAACAGACATCCTGATACGAGTACAAGGAACATGTTTTCGGCTGCACAAGGTCTGTTGATTGGATTCACAGTTGTCGTTAACTGATTGAGTTTGATTTGATTAGGTTGTGTTAACCAGAGAATATACTCTTTGTTTCTGCCCTGTCCTTGCCTGCTAGGAAAGTTTACCCATAATCTTGCTTCTCTTTATTCTAGTGCTTGAATTTGAATCAAAATCTATTCCTTCGTAGATTCATTTCTTTCTGAGATGAAATATACGACATTTTTACTGTTATTTTAATTTTGAAGCGCTAATAATAATGATGTTTGGCTGACCTGTAATTTAGCTCTTACTGGAATGATGAGTGGCCAGATTGCGCCTTGGATCACTGAGTTGTAACTGGCATCAAATGTTGGCTGTCTAGGCTTTGACATGAAGCATTTTACCTCATGTGGGATCAATATCCTTTATTAGGGATGTGGCCTACTAAATAGTAAGTCATTGAATCTACCCACCCAAGTGAAAAAAATTCAACTTCCATGAAAATTCAGGCATTTACTAGTGGTTTTTGTGAAGCCAGAGGCAGAGCCTAAAGTAAATACAACTTCCCTATTGTCCCCGTATGAATCTAGTGAATCTCCAAAGTCCCAAATCTGATAGCCTCACAACTAAGTTCAGAGGGCTTTATCATTGAATAAGTTGCTTTTTATGGGATTGAACTCTCCTTTTGGATTTGTATTCATGATAAAGGTTCTTTAATTTCCTGGAGAGCCTAAGCAGTTCTCAAATGATTCTGATCAACAAAATGCTGAGTGAAGTTGGGGACGTCACCTCTCAGCGTTATTATGAGTTGCACAACGGAGAGCTTTATAAGTTTAAGGAACTTTCGTTTTTAATGAACTAGTGTTCTTGGATTCAACTCTTCCATTATAATACTTGTGCTGAAGCGAGAGCTGATTGAATTCTCCCCAATTAGCACAAAATGGAATCTCAATTGTCTCTATTCTCATGGCCAAATGCCAAAAACAAAAGTTGTCTTTATATATCATTCTCTCCTGAAAGAAGACAACGTGGAACCCCACATGCGAAACTTCAGGGAGTAAAGTGTTAATTAGTGGAAACTACAGCGATAAGGCGTCTGATTGTAAAGTTAATCACTTTCAGAGAGTAATAAAAGGCCTTTAGCCAAACAGTTTCATTACAACGCTATTTGCTTTTATAAAAAGAGAACTCGGAGGAGCATGGCACTGGATTGCTTTAATATGCATAAAAATGTGAGCTTCGCTTTTGTGCTGTTAATGTCCCTAACACTAATCCCGCTTCCTGGTCTTTTTAGGAGCGTCTTATATCACGAAGCTCATATCTCAGACGACATTTAACGGAAGTGGTATCCGACTTCACTCTCTCTCCACCGCTAAACATAACGGCGGAGATCTTCACCTCAATCGCCGAGTTCTGTTACGGCCCCAACGTCCAGATAACGCCGTCAAATGTCGCCGCCCTCAGGACAGCGACGGAATTGCTGGGCATGACGGAAGCTAAAGCCATAGAAGAGGAGAATCTGGGTCACGTAACGGAGGCATATTTCAGGGGAGTTATTGCCATAAACCAAGAGTACGCATCTATGGTGCTTCGTTCGTGCTTGCCTCTGCTGCCGGAGGCTGAAACGACGGCATTTCTGGTGAGCAGATGCATTGAAGCGCTGTTTTTAGCTGATGGTGATGGGGGGCATATCGAAGACGTCACTTGTTTAGACGACGTCGTCGCGATGCGCCCTCAAGATTTTCTGGTGGTCGCCGAGTCCATGAGCAGACGATACAGAAACCACGACGTCCTCTATAAGATCGTAGATCTTTACCTCAAGGTAAAAACCCAATGTTCTGTCGTTATGACCAACGAATTTATTATTTATTTTTAATAAATAATTTTGTTGCAAGTATAAAATTTCAGGAAATCATTTATTTTTTTTTGCTTTTAAAATGTAGATAACTTATTTTTTGAATAAAAAATTATTTTTTATTTTAATTCAGTTTTAGAATGTCTACCTAAAATACTGTGAAGTGGACAATCTGTTGATTATAAAGAAAATCACATTGAACTATAACATAAATAGTTTACCATAAATGAAGTTTTTTATATAATATGATAATAGATAGGAAGCTTGATTTTCAATGAAATTAAATAATTTATAAGTCACGTTTAACCACTTGTATTTACAAGCTTAACTTTCATATTTATAAGTTAAGTGGTGTTTCTATTTTTTGGTCTCGGACCGTTGGATTTTTCTTTAAGATTAATTCGGTTGTTAATAGATTCTTGTTGTAGAGGTTGAATATTTCGACCAAAAGTTGCTATCAATTCAAATATATTTGGTCCGTTGGGTAAAACGGTGGAGAAGTACTTTTACCATTTACGAGGTGAATGTGTGAATGAAATTATCTTATTTTGTGAAAAAATACTGTTGACCGTGCTTTTAGGGTGTTGAGAAGCTTTTCCAAATATCTCCAATGGACACCGCAATAAATGATAAAGTGGTTCCCATTTTGTACTGTGACATAAGGGTATGGTTGTGTGAGTGTTTCAATAATAAATTTACGTAAATCAAGATAAAACTCTTCTTTTTCGTGAACTATAAATAGTTTTCATGGTATTAACTATTGATTTAGCTTGAGTTTTGACAAGAGTGCTTACTTTTTCATCGGTTGCGTTGGTGAAGGAAAACAAGTTTGGTAAGCAGGCAGAAGAACAAAGGGCTGATATATGCAATTGTATAGACTGCACAAAGCTCTCACCTCAGGCCCTAGTTGAATGTGTTCAAAACCCTAGGATGCCATTGCGGTTCATTATCCGAGCTATGTTGGTGGAGCAGCTCAACACGCGCAACTCCATCGTGTCGGCCGCCGCAGTTTCTCACCTCCACAACACCACTGCCACCTCCACCACGACGCACCGTCGTCGTCGTTCCGAGCAACAAGACCGGAGCTCCACCACGCTGGGGGAGTATCTGCACCGTGAAGCGGTGGTTCGCCATTCTGCACACCTCAGGGTAGCCATGGAGTCCACAAGCTCTCGCATTCAAAGCCTGGAGAAGGAGCTCCGAGGGATGAAGAAGCTCTTGCTGGAGAGTAGTGCTCAAGGGGATGATCAGCCAGGGAGGCGGATCAGCAAAATGGTGGACTCAGAACGACCCAAGAGTTTTCATTACGTGCCGTTCGAGAATGGGAATAAAATAGAGAGAGGAGAGAGAGGGTCTGTTTCATCGTCGAGTTTCCTGTTCGCTGGCAGAATGGGGATTCCTGATAATGAAGTTGGGAAGTCTTGTTTTTATGAAGAAGAAGAAGAATCAAGTGAGTTTAATGGAGCTCAGAAAGTGACCACCAAGACTTTTCGGCAAAGGCTGATGAATGGACTGAAGAATGCGTTTCGTGTATCAACTTCTGCCAGAGCAAACTCAGATAGAAGATGATGAAGCTGTACATAGGGGAGTTCAAGGGATGTAATGTGCCGGTAAACTCGTCGTCTGATCGGTCTTTTGCGATTTTCCCACGAAGTATTTCGATTGAAAGCCATCTTGTTTTATTTGTGATCAGTTCCATATTCTTTTCATAAGAATCTTTTCTTCTCATCAGCCTGGTAGATATTAGCTCCGTTTGGTAAACCCGTTTGCACAACGGGTGCGCTTACCGAGACACTTTTCCTCTCACATAAACTACCTCGGAATCTGTGTCCGTTTTCCCAACGGGCTATCCAAACGGAGCCATTCTTGACGTGGCTCTTTCGTAGTGTTTGATGATATACTATCGTGGATGGCGGTGAACAGGGGAAGTAATTCGTTAAATACTTTTATATTTATAAAATATAAAAATTTACGATTCCAAGAGGTGAATCTTCTCTGAGAGTGAGAGTTAAGGTGTAAGTAAAGGCCGTGACAAAGTACAAATCATTCTCAGGATAAAAGAAAAGGGCAATGATGAATCCAGTAGTGGTCGTGGCCGGGAACCTCATCTGGCCTGGCCTTTGAGAGTTGTGCTGGAAACTGAACATGGATCCTCTGCTTCTCGCAGAATGGGGATCAATGTGCTCACGCGCGGAGATCGTGCCACGCATCCCAAAACCTGAATTTAATTTTTTTTTAAAAAAACTTGTTTCCATTAATCATGAACTTGAAATTTTAGTTGCTTCCCAAAACCTGAGGTAGATGGATATGTATTTAGCTCCGGTCGAAGCAGATGTGGAGGTGTCCTTCGTAAGTGAATAATAGATAGATATGCAGTTTCAGTTGCAAACTCTCTATTGTGCCCCCAGCTATTGCAGAACTCATTGCTATTATACATGGACTTCAGTTTTGCTGGAAGCTAGACTTCATGAATGTTTTAGTTAGAACAGATTGTATTAAGACTATTAACCTAACGATTCAAGGATGTGATAGTTGCCACCCTTTTAAAGATATAGTAGATGAAGCTCGTTTGGTCATATCTAGTGGGTGGAACATTGTATTTCAACATGTTCTAAGGGATCAAAATATAGTGGCAGAAAATCTAACTTAAGATGACCCATGATTTGAGGGGTAATTTTTGTTTTTTTTGAGTAGCCACCATCATCGTTGCGACGGTTGGTGGCTGAGAGGGATGCTTGACCCATTGTAATGGATTGCTTTGCTTATCTATGAGTATCAGTTTTAATTAAAAAAAAATTAGTTGCTTCTGGTTGCTAATTGGAGTCAAAGAGGATACTTTTTGTGTCTAAAGGAGGCTTATTGATATGTTTATAAATTGCCCATAACAAAATTCTTGGATGAGAAGTAGTATTTAAAACTTAGCCACCTTATAAATTATGAGTAATATTATCATCAAACGAGTCAACTTTTGTTAGCTCTAAAATCGCATTGCCTGTGTTAATAGCTGACAAAGTTACAGACAACATGCTTCTTTGAAAAAGTTTATTTACTTTTTAAAAGTATGTTAAACAGTATTTTTTTGCAAAACGAAATAATCTCCTCCATATATTTACCTCGACTTGTGGAAAGTACTTTTCTACCGCGTTTTCAAACGAACTTAACATCGTATGCGCACAATTTGTTTTCTACGGGCGATTGATGCATGACACATGACATAAATCCAAAACGCAAAATATTCCTTAAAAAGAACACCCGAAAATTTATCTCTAATTATGTGTTGATTGGGCCAAGCCCAATAAATTGCAGAGGGTAATCAATGAGAAAATGGGCTAGAGGGTAAAGGGCCGAAGCCCAAGAGCCACTCACAAAGTGTTAAACAGTGATCGCAGATTCTGCATTAGTATTACTATTGGCATTGTAAAAAGCAATCTTGCACTTTCCGTTGTTTTTTGTGCAAGTTTATTTCGGAGTTGTTACGGATGAAATCCTTAATATTTTCTTATATCATTGAAGCATATCATTCTTAGCCTATTCATAGTAAACCCAGTTTAATTCAAAGGTTTTCAAAATTGAAGATAGTGATGATGATTGATAAGCTGAAAGCTTATGTTGTTACATGAACTTAAGTTTAAGTTTAAGTATTTATTAGTATCAATATTGTTGTTTAGAGTTAACTTTCAATATAAAGATATAGGTACAAGGTGTCAAAATTATTGTTTTACAAAAAAAGGTTAAACAGGCCTAAGACTTGCAATCCTGCCCTTGGCCTAACATCTCACGGGCTAGGCTTCACAAATCCGAGAGATTTTGGTAATCGGGTCTAAAAGGGTCAACCTATTTAGGCTTGCTGATCTGAATTCCCGGCTCTATTGATAGCTAATCATAGAGTCATCTAATATGATGCAGGGACAATGGGTGAGTAAGCTAGAAGTGTGTTCTGGAGAGGTGAGTGAAGCTGCTGACACTCTTGCTAAGCGAGCCATATTGTTCCCCATTGGTCTCTTCTTTGTTCCTGAATATTCCCTTGCTGTGGAGCGTCAAGGAACGTAGAATTTTATTGCTTTCCACTGTTTCAAAGAAAAGAGAGAGAAATAATTATGAAGCTGTTTGGGATGTTATCATTGAAGCATGTTGATCATGTTAACGTAAATCGATATAAAATTCCTCTTCAACCTCTAATCCAAGCAGACACCTTCTTCGTTTATTTATTGCTGAATGGAGTGAGCAATGGGGAACGTTGTCATGGAAATGCAAATGTTGCGATGCAATTGGAGGGATATGAATGGGATTTGCACACGATCGAGTTGTGCATTATTGCTGATGGAGAATGACGATGAGAAGACATTACGCATTTAATATAAATCATTCTGTTACAATTACCGCACTTTTCTGTTCTTCTCACAATAATACTCATTAAGTGGATTTAATCAGTCCGAGTCAAGACGCAATATCATCACATTCACATGCATATGAAACCCATATATATATATATACACCCCACCGAGTGTTGGGGTGCAATAGTAAGATAGCTGGCACTTTTGAATCTGGTGCAAAGAATCTTATAGGGGTGTACCAAATATATATTCCCGCTCCGGATTAATCGGTTATCCCGGATTACCTAGTCCGTTGAAAAAGTTCAGGGATTCAGGAAAAGAAGTCGGATACCAGAGATCCGCATGGGCCATAGGCCCAATCTGCCTTTGTTCAAAAAAAAAAAAAAGAAACCCATATATATACACAGTGGAGTACACGTGCCATATACCTTTTGGGAATTCTTCTGCTCGAAACTGAAGCGGATGTGATGAACCTGCATGTGCTATTACATTATATCAGTCCATTCCAATTTGACTTTTTCAAAGAGGTAAAAAAAGTTAAATTATATAGATTAAATTATATGGAAAAATTAGTTTAAAAAATGAGTAATATATTTATTACTTGTTTATATGTATTTTTGGGGAATCATACCACCTTAATTTTATTTAGTTTTAAGAATGTACTTAAATTAGTTTAAGATAGGCACTGACATGGAAGCTCCATGTCTCCATCACAAGGGATTGACTAGGAATGCAACTTTCTGAATCAGTGTCGTGTGTCTCCGCCACTCATTTTATACCGTCTGGGTCTGGGAGTCCAATTTTGAACACATGAATCGCACACGGACAAGAGCGGCTTCTATCTGTAACAGAATAAGGTTGCACCGCCTTCGCCCGCTCTTCTTAGAATTTACATTCTCTCCTTTCTTCCACACTTTACCACCATCGTGATTTTACTGCCAAATTGTTCTTCTTTGCTGAAGATGAGCGCCATGGCTGCTCTCCGACTACGTTGTTGTTGTGGATTGCTACAGAATGGCGAATGTGGACCCTCTGCTACGCCTCCACATTCTACGGCTGAGACGATAGGGTTTAAGAAGCCTTTCGGAATCAATGTGATTGGATTGTATCACAGTCGTCAAAGTTTGAGCCTTTGTGGTAACTGCGTGAAGTCAAACCTTTCCAAGCCGATTAAAGCAGGGGATGACTCTGGCGCGTCTCTGGTTGGTGATTGTGCTGGATATTCTGGTACTAACTTTCAGATTCTTCTTTTCTGAAGTTGAATTTCTCTTAAGATCTTGTTGCCTGCCTTTTCCGTGATGCTTTTTCTTGCTCTTTATTGTTCTTACCCTCTTCCGGAAAGATTGCTAGCAGGTAATTTTGATTAGTTAAAAAAATTCAACCAGATTTGGTTTAAATATACTTGCTGTTGTTGCATGAGGTCAATCGCAATCGTGGACTTTACCGTTGAAAGACTGGTAAGAATACCGTCCGTTGCTTTAATAAAAGTGGTCATCGGTTCAATACTTCGATGGAAAATGATTCCAAAGTCTGTAGAGCAATGACAAAAGATCTTATATCTGCTAAACGGTCAACTAAGCGTATATGCCAAAAGACAGCAAAGTGGATTGACTCGTGAGTGGTTCTTAGAGACTGGAAAAAAAGTGTTCTGTTAGTAAATTTGTTCCGATTAATGACAAACAAATCCGGATGATCTAATGCAAGGTGAAACTCGAGCTTAAAGATCAAGAAAAAGCTATCGAGGAAGAATCTCAAATAATCAAAATAAATTAAGGAAACCGTAAGTTGTTATCTTGAAATTTGTTTCTATTTTTTTTTTGTTTCCTTCTGTCGCTCGTCTTGTTACACTCGAATGATGTGAGTCTTCCTGAAGTTATATAAAGAAGACTCTGATTTGTCCCGTTTTAAAGTGATAATGGAATTCTCATGGGCTTCACTGGGCTAATGTCTAAGCGTCCGATAAACGCAGTTCACTCGCCCTTGACTTCTCTATTAGCGATCAAATACATGATCATAATTATTAGGGTTCTAATTTCTGCAAACTATTATCTACACAGGTAATAATCTCGGCCAGATATCAAACGTGGGGAAATCGACAAAC
>JANTPZ010098747.1:0-11976 GCA_025593235.1 Vachellia pachyceras
AGAAAGGATTCAGTATTGAATATGCAAAAGATAACAGTGGTGCGATTATCATTCCTCAGCAATAATATATATACAGCACAGTATGAGGGGACCACATACAGTAACCACCAGCATGACTAATATACAGCATGGCAAGAGTGAAACAAACCAGTAACAGAATAACAAGGCAGTGCATATCACGCCACACACTCAGTACACAATAATCTAATATATTAACCATATATTAATTATATTCTCTAACACATGGACTATCATCAATCACAAGTCCAACGGTTATCTGTCATTTTCTTTTCTGTTTGCCAAATATACAAGTCATACATGTTGAAACAATAATCACCCACAGTCACAAAGCAAATCAATTTAAGGGCGATAAATTATAGATTTTTCCTCTTCTGTCCAGAGATCAGTCTTTATGTTGGAGAAATAAATACTTGCACAAAAATCTGTGGTTAATTAAAGAACGTATAATATAAAATCTGCCTCACTTGGAATTGTATATAATGTTGTGGGTGTCATAATTCAGAATCATCATCAAAATCGCAGAGCAAAGGGGTGATCAGTTATATAGGGATCACAACACACTCCAAATGGCAAACAAATCATTACAATCCCCTTGTATTCTTGTGACGTTTCACGGAAATGGGGAAGGAGGATGGTTGTTTCAATGAGGAAAACACTTTCCATTGAAGCATTTCACTGAAGGCCATGACTTGATAATTCCCAACAACAAAACACACATCCTCTTCTGCTCTCTCGCCATTCAACAGACCGGGTGGTTGCAGAAGAGAGAGCCACTCATAACAGAGAGAGAGAGAGAGAGAGAGAGAGAGAATCGTAATAATACAGTACTATGGGGTGAGCCACGTGGAGGGCTGTGATGGGGTGCTAAGTTGATAATGATGGTGGTGATGAAATGGATCAGTGGACCTTAAGGTACATTAAGGTTGAAAATCGGGGTGTGACCTGTGCATGATTGGGAAGGAAATGAGTGCAGTACCAGATATGGATAGTGGGGGCGAGTCTGTGAGACCATAGGCCATAGAAGAAGACACAGGAGGGAGCAGGATGAGCCAGCTGCGGTTGAACATAGAAATGGAATGGCACGCGAGGTACTACGTTTGAATGCAAAACTTTTGGACATTTTGTGGGTCTCAAAAGAAAGAGAGAGAAAGAGAAGATTTATTCTGGTTATATATATATATATATATGCCCCATGGCTTATCCTGCTTTTGTGATGGGTCTGAAATAATAAGGCAAAGAATAATAGGGAGGTGCTAATGTCCAAACGCCAAAAGCTTGGGTTTGGCATTTATACAAACACAAGGGAATCATCAGCTTGGAAACAGAGAATGCAATAATGGTACTTGGGCTCTGTTCCTTTATTTTTCTGTTTCATTGGTCCATCAAGTTATGTTTAACTTACCCCTGTTTGAGTTTTCCTTCTGCGACGAGAGAAAGTTTTTTTTTCAAATCCGCCTTTTATGCCCCTTTTCTTGTGAGTTAGGATGCAAGATTTGAATCCTTAGTTCCTGGGCCCCTTGGAAATATGCTCTGCTTCCATGCCAATTTTCAGAGGGGGGAAAGATAAGAACTTTGGATTCAAAATGCTTGGAGCTTCCAATGAGAAGTTGACAAAAGTTGAGGTTGGAACTTGAGCTCTTTTGAAATGGGCAATTACCACCTTGATCAGCTCTTCTCATGTTGTGGGTTTTCACCCTCTAATTAAGCTTTCTATGTGAGGGTGCGATTGGCGTAGGATTAACAACAGAAAATCAATTGACGAAAAAAATTAAACAAGAATTACCATAAGGTTTAAAGAAAGGATTTAGTTACATAAAAAATTTCATTGACAATTGATGAATATAAACAAGTGATTTTTTTTTTTTTTGCCTTTTCAGCTGTTTCCAATTGAAAGGAGTCTAGTACAGCTTGATAACCCATTTGTTTTTACCACAAAATGTCACGGTTCAATTCATGTCATCTCTATTATCTTTCTTATGATCAGAGATCAATTGAGACCCATTAGACTTTTAGATAATTAATTTTTTTATTGAGACGTTGTAGTAATCAATACAGTAAATTCGTTCAAAGAAAAAAATGATACAGTAAGGTTTACTTGATAATATATTATCATTCTTTTTCGAAGGAAATTTGATAAAGAACTCTTCATTCTTCCAGGCAGGGGAAGAATGTTTGAACTAGTCATATCCATCTGCAGAATAGTAACAATAGGTCCCTGATATCTTAATACTCATGAGGAACTTGACTAAGCTCCGTCTGAGAAACATTATCATACTAACTACAAGGAGATCCTTGCGGTAAAAAAGGAATTGAAAATTTTAATTTCTATTCAAATCATTTGTATTATTCATAACCTATAAATGGTTTGTTTTGTTGTAATTTTAATGTTTTGCATTGATAGTAATTTTTACATCTTCCAGTGCCCCATTTCATTTTGAGATATAATTTTTAATTAAATTTTATATTTGCGAGTAGCATTTTTAATATAAAAAATTGCATGGTTGCAATGTTAGCGATTTTTTATTGTGTTTTTTTAGCTTAAGTATAGGTGTGTTTGTGATGAAGTTAATCCTGTTGAGAAACTATTGATTTATGTTTCAAAGAACAAAAAAAGGTTATCACAAACAAAATGCAGTGGGCTTGAAAAGGTTTGCCATTTCTGGGTTGGGCCAGAAAAGATGGCATCTGCTGAGGATACTTTTTTATGTATCACATATTAAATCATAGTATTGGACACTCTCACCAAATGGAGAGGGTTCGATACCGGGAAAGGTCACTTTGTTGTGGCTCCAGTAGTGGCGCTTGGGGAGGCATCCTAGCTCCTGGGTGCTTAGGTAAACGCCTGAGGGTAATTGACGGCTCGCCCTGCCCAACATTGGTATGACCTAGGAGGAAGGGAGATTTCGTCCTGCCCTTGATTTGTGGGTGAGCCCAACCCCCTGCTTAAAATTTTTGTATAAAAAAAAAACATATTAAATCATAGTAAAATGATGAAATCCTATACCAATTACACTAAATTTAAGCAACTATAACATTCATAATTTAACAATTATTAATATTACAGTTTTTATTGACATATCATATATTAATCAAGGACTTATCGACATTGATTACATGCACATTCAATCACTTTTATCAAAAAAATTGTAAATAAATATTTAACACCGAACAATTAATCATCAATCATATGCAGAAAAACAAGTGTTTAGCTGATATGATCTCAAATTTTTTTTGGTGGTCATCAGGTGATAAAATGCTTATATAAACATCTAAAATATTTAGATTCTTTTTCTTGTTGGCCTATAAAAAATTCTCCATCTTATGTTGTTTTGTTAGCCAAATCGAGGGTAGTTTGGTAAATGTGGTTTTTTTTCCTGATGAAGTGGTAAATGTGGTTTTGAACACAGGCGATAAGGGATAACGAGGGAGGACGCAGGAGACTTGCTCTCAGAGCTCCACGATAAGGGAGGGAGATGGCAACTGTTTCGTGCTCATGGCTTACCCTTCCCTCCAAAATGAGAACCCTTTCGCTTACTTCCTCTTCTTCTCCAGCTACTTCTACTTCTCTTAGCTTTTCCAGAAGCCTTTCTCGCAATGTCTTCTCCGAAGGTACTGTCTTTCTCTCGCTCTTTTGTTAATTCACTCAGCAAGTTCAATTGTGTTTCTACTTCCTTCCGTATTTTCAGCTCAAGACTGTGCAGAGTGTAATTTAGTGGAGTTTGAATTATGGGTTGTGTCTGGCTTTCAGGTTGCTTGTCACTGAGCAGATTGCAGAGTAGGACGATTCGGCATTCCGTGGTCTGTGAGGCAGCTCCGAAGCGAAAAGCCGATTCGGCCGCAAAGAGAGCTCGCCAGGCCGAGAAACGCCGGATTTATAACAAGTCCCGAAAATCCGAAATCAGAACCCGGATGAAGAAGGTACCCAATTATGTTTTGCGTTTCCTTCAAATCCATTTCTTCTATGGAGAAAGCATTTGTGACCTGTTGGAATCTCTTTTGCTTGGTGAAGTGTTTCATTCATCTTTGTATTTTACATTTGATTGAGGGAAAGGGGGTGCGATATTCCTGCTTTACATTAGAACAATGGTTGATGAACCAATCACAGGCGTTATAATTGCTAAAAACTGAAAAGTTTCGTTCTCCTTTTGATTTCTTAACCCTCAGATATATAAATTTTGAATCAAGTTGGCTGCATATATTTTGACCGCTAACATATATGGGGTCCGTTTGAAAATCACGTTCAACATTGTTTTTCACAAAACGAGATAAATCTTCTTCACATATTTGCAATGAGCTCACTGTGGGTAAAAGAGAATTTTTTTTTTTTGTGTTGATCTTTTGTGCATGTTCATGTATGCTGAGGTTCCTCTGACAAGACTGACGTTTTCACCAACTAATTAGCATGTCCATTGGTATTCAGCAATTTACCCCTATCCCTCTATTTGTTACTCTTAATAAACCTATAGTGGAAGAGACATCTTGGCTTGACTGTACAAATAATTCTTCTTTACGATATAGTTTAGAGTGGCAGGCTGTTTGTCATTACCCTTTTCCTTCTTACAGTCAATTAAGTAGTAGTATAAGCGTGTCCCTCTGCTTTCCAGGACGGCTGTTTCCGTGTAGAAGATTCATAATTTCTCTAGCATCTATCTTAAACGAAAGATGCTGTAGAAAACAAAAGTTTATTGTACTTTGGGAATCACGAGCATGATAAACTGCAGCAAATTTAGTTTATGTTTTATATATAATACTCTGAAAGCCTGAGTATAGATCATTACAGGTTATTATTGAAGCTTGTCTTAATCTCTTTTGTTATTCCTCCAAGCAACTTTCTAGTTTTCATCATGCCAAATTTTACCTTAATATTTCTTTGGAATGGGGGAGGTTTGATGGTTTCTAATCCTGGGTCTGCACAATAGGTTTTGGAAGAACTGGATGTGCTTAAGAAGAAATCTGATGCAAAACCAGATGAAATACTCCCTATTGAGAAACTGATTGGAGATGCATTCTCAGTAATTGACAAAGCAGTTAAAGTGGGTACGATGCACAGAAACACCGGAGCAAGGCGTAAGTCACGGCTTTCCAGATGCAAGAAGGCTGTGGAAATCCATCATGGCTGGTACACCCCAACTCCAGCAGCCAGTGTCTGAAACAATCTGCTCTGTAACTCGAAGAGATTGGAAAGGCCTCCTGAAGGAGACTTGGATATTGTTCATTTTGTCTTAGGATATACTTTTCTGATCAGTTCAAAAGTGGTGTGTCGTCTTGTGCATTTAGCCCAAAATGATTTGATTTTCCTTGCGAACTATGTGAGATCATAGCATTATTCAATATCTTTTTCTTATTTTGCTCCTATTGTACTTCCTAAATGTTTGAGTACATGGAATTGACTAGTTCATTTATTATATTTATGATAATTTCAACATGGAGAAATTGACCGCAAGAGAAACTTTTCCAGATTTGATTGCGATTTGCGGAGGCGAATGGTCAAAGTGCGTTGGCATGGAAGTATGAATAGACGTGAACTTGGCCATAATCACTCATCCAGCCAATTTCCGTTCGTAAAAATTGCTCGCTGCAAAATAGTTAAGAAAACAACTGGGAATTAACCATGATGAATTGCTGATTCTTCTCTGCCATTTCTGGTTTCTAATAAGCAATAACATCCTTCTCCAAAAATTTATCAAATATCTCTTCCAAATATCTTAAATTGATTGCAGATTTAAGGAGGCATTTCCTAGGGCTAAGAGATCTCTTCTACACTTCCCCACCCAAAATTTCCAAGGCCTTTATGTTTTCTTGTTCTATACTTCATCTAAATGTTCATGACTTAATGGCATTCAGGAGCTTCTGGGTTCTCGGTTCCGGCACCATTCCCTTCGATGTCATATCTCTGAAATAACGCAGAGCTTCCTTGGTTCTCCCTTTTTCATAGTGACCATGAATCATGATTGTATACGATCTCCTATCAGGTCCCCACCCATGTTTTTCCATTTCGTCCCATGTCTTTCTTACCCCAACCTCACAATCCCATCCCATGTACAACCTTAAAACCAGGTTGTACATGTCATCATTCATGGTACATCCATTCCTCTCCGTCGTCTCTAACAGCCCCGGAATCTCCTCCGGTCCCTTCACCGACTTGAGCAGGTAACTGTAAGTTATAGCATTAGGCATACAGCTCCCTTTTCTTTGTAACATTCCATTCACTAATTCATCAACCTTTTCCCAACGCCTTATCTTACACAGATATTTGATGAGGCAATTGTAAGTTACCACATTGGGGAGACAACCTCGTTTATTCATGTCTTGAAAGACTTCAAGAGCCTCAGGAATCCTTTTCTTGAAACAGAGTGCGTCAATGATGCAATTGCAGATCACAACATCTGGTTTGACCATACCTTTATCCCACATTCCTCTGAACAACTTCATAGCCGTCCCTAATTTCCCCTTCTTTGTTAAAGCCTTAATGAAAGTCCCATAGGTGAAAAGATCTGGCTTGCATATTCTATATGCCATTATATCTTTCCAGAACCTCTTTGCCTCATAAACATTCCCAAGAACACACCAACCATTTAGAATAACATTCCATGTCTTTATATCTGGGGCAAACTCGTTTATCTTATTGCGAAACAGAGTCTCTGCATCTTCCACGTGCTTATACCTACACAGAGACATCAAAAGCGTCTGGAAAGCTGGCAAATCAAGCTCCATACCAAACTCCTTCCTCTTGTAGAATATATCAATCGCTTCATCTACCTTGTGAGCAGCAGCATGCCTAGAAAGCAGAGTTCTAAATGTTTCTTCATTTACCAGTCCTTTTCTCTTAGACATTTCATCGAACACCTGGTTCAGTTCCTCAAAGCGCTTCGTCCTCCCAAGAATGTCAAGAATCTCGTTGTAAATGTCAGAACTATGAGTATACCCACTTCTGGGACCTGCTTTAGAAGCCCAGTGGAAGAACACAAATGCTGGTCTCCAATCAGAACGGTGCCTCCTGAGAACTTCCAAAACAGAATCATGGTTCAACTCGAACCCAGATAGATCGAGAGCTCGCTCGATTTCCTCCGCCGGTTTGTCCCTCCGAAATTTTAGAAGCTTCTGAACGAAAACGGCTGATTCATCAGACGCATCTCCAGAGTCTGAAATGGAATGCACAAGGCGAGTTGCTCCAATGATGCCCAGAAATCGAAGAAGCCGGGGTTGTCTAGCTTTAATCAAAGTTCCATAATTTGGGTTCTGTGGGAGTCGGAGATCGGGAAATTTGCAAAGGTGGGAGAGAGAGAAGCTTGGAACAGTATGGTGAGAGTGACAGTTCGTGAAGTGAAGATTGAACAGAGATTTGAGCAACGGTATCGTTGGTGGTGGTCGGATCTTATACGGCATAGTTTGTTTGACAACTCCGGTCGGAACCTGCGTGGCTGGGCCCAGGATCAATCCGAAACGGACATGGTTGAGATCAAGTCATTCCGATATTCCATTCCATTTGCTCCTTGTTTGATTTATTAACCATCATGATCCTCCATGGTTGAAAGGAAGAGCTTTAAATTTGTGTTTTAAACACAAACAAAAAAATTTATCTCATTATCAATTTTTTTCTAAAGCACCTAGTTACATACCAAAAGCTTTCATGTTTGACACGGTATCAAATATCAGATGTAGATACATATTTCTCATTGTAAATTTAAATTTTGATCTTTATGTGAAGTAGTCTCTTCCAATAGGTCAAAGTCATACTTATCTCAAAATCACTGGATCACATTTTTGTTCTTAAAGTACAAATGTCTTTTTAACTGAAATAATCATATTTAAACAACTGCCAAATACTAAATATTGATATATACCTCAGAGTATTTGAATTAGATTTAACATATTGTGTAAGAGGCTAATTCTATGCGCTAGGCTTTGGAATTACAATTTTTGATTGTTAATACTTTACCTTTTTTAAATACCTTCTCGTCAATGTAATACAACAAAAATTGGGCTTTCACGGGCCTTCATTTCATAATAGTTTCGTGGGCTCTTTTGCCCATTGCCACATTCGGCATGCGAGATGAGCATTGACATAGAAATGAAAACTTGACGCAAGGCCCTGTAATATGATGTTATGGTATCTCTTAGATAAGAGGTTACATGTTCAATCTTACTGTTGTAATTTCATACTGTGAGTACATGTCCCTTTAAATAAAAAGAAAGAAATGAAAACTCGAAAATTAATTAAGAGCTAAGCATACCTGAGACATTGATAGTGATTTTAGGGATAATGAATATAACATAATAATCATATCAAATTGGATCTCCCTCCTTTCTTTTATGCACTCTGGGCAGCTACAGATAATCTTCTCAGATTGCTAAAGTTTATTTAGTGTTCTTACGGTGGTTCAGATGAATTAAAAATCAAAAAGGGAAAAATATTAGCAAAGACTATTTTGATAAAACAAGATACAAGTCAATTTTAAGCACCAGTAAATTGTGCCTCTCATCATAAAAGCTGACGAGGGGTTAGGATTCCCTGAGTCATCTCTAATTATTTTTATTAGATGGTGTTCTCCTGCAAATAATTTTTTTATTGTTATGAGATGTTTTAATACATTGTTGTGATGAAACCGTCTAATTCTGTACTTAATCAAAGTCTTTTTTATAAGAAAAATTAGTCGAAAGTAATAAATATGTAACAGATGTAATTTTTTTAGGGAAATTTACTGTGTGATCCCAAATAACACACATTTATTAAATGGTCCCAAAATTTACAATATTTAACCACATGTCCCAAGGTACTATTGGGTAATTAATTTGGGAAGTGAAAAGACGATTATGCCCTTCCTTAAACTAAAGACCATTGTGCTTTCCCTCAACGGCTGTTCATCGTCAAAGGTGACATTGGGGCCGCCACCGGGACTTTAAGTACGGCGGAGGAGTTGAAAACGGTATCGCGAGTGAAGTCGGGAGATTTGGAAATCTTTGCTCCTCTGCAGATTTCAGCGAAGGTGTTGAAGAAATGCCATAAGGAAGTGTCGTCGACAATGGCATGATTAACAGTACATCCGATGAAAACGGCATCAGCGAGCTCAGTGACCTGGACGGCGACGAGGGGGAGGGAGTGGCCGGAGTAAGAGATGGTCTTGCTGTAAGCGAAGAACTGATCGAAACAATTGGGGACGTACGTCAGTAGAGTGAAGGATGGAGGGAGTAGCAAGGTGCTTGGCGGAGGCATGGATGAAGTCGACGCCGGCGTCGTTGCATTGAATATGGACATAGCCATCGGATCGGTGAAGAGTCGGCCGGCAAGTGGAGGGAAAGAGGAGAGAGTGAAGGAAAGAGAGCACTTAAAGAGGTAGAAGGAGGTCAGGGAAGGGGACAAGTGGAGGAGGGAGGAGGATACCCTTTTGGATGTAGTGGCAAGAGAGCATGGAGAGGTCGGAGACGGAGAGCTTGAGGAGTTTCAGGGAGGAGGGCTGGGGCTGGCCACAGTGGTCTGTTCACTTCCCAAATTAATTACCCAATATCTTAGGACTTTTGACTAAATATTGTAAACTTTGAAACCATTTTTTAAGTATGTGTGTTATTTGGGACCACGAATTTTCCCTATATATATATTGGCACAAATGACCATCCCTCGCACGCATTTTGGGATAAGATAAAGTCATGTTTGGTAAGCAGTGACTTATTTTCATAAGCACATTTAACAGTGTTTTTCCGTAAAACGAGACAATCTTCTCCATATATTTGCCTCGGTTTGTGTGAATAAGCACTTATAAGTGGCTTATAGTAATTTGCCAAATGGACCCAAGTTCTCTTTTGGAAAAGGGAGAAAAACGTGAAAAGTGATTTCTAAGAATGAGTTTAAAAAATAAAAAAGAAACCTGAGACGATTCTGGAGAGCTTCGATTTCATTATCATTATTAATAATAATATTGGTAAGTACGTAGTGTTGTCATCTAATAATCTTACGTTGTTTTTTGTTTTTGTAGTGAGAAATTAGACCAACTCCTATATATATATATAAATAGGGAAATTTTTAATCACTAGTTGATGAGTTACGTAACATCATTATTATTCTCCAATTACTTGCCACACACGTTTACATGGTTTGTTCCATTCATGAACGAAACTACTATACGCGTATAGACAAACTCTTTTTAGGTCTTGAGAAATCAGCATTTTTTTCGTAAATCGATGTAAGTATGTGAGAGAAATTTTATCTCGACTTGTGTGTAAAGTAAAAAAAAGCTTACCCAAACTGCCTCTTTGTTATGTTTGTTTCTTTAAGCTGATCATCAACCACATTCCTCAGTTTCTTCACTGGTCATAGATTGGCCAGCAAAAAATATCCAAATCTTTCAAGTCCCAAACAATTCCCAACATCATATCTAATGGCATGTTTGGTAGGGTGGAATTGGGAGGTGGAATTAGAAATAAAATTCATTTCCTATGTTTGGGGTGGAATTGGAAATGAAATTCAAAATGGGTAGAAATGAATTTCATGATGTAACCCATGAAATTGTATTCAATTCTATGGAATTGATTTTTTGACCCCTCATTTTTTTATATTTATATCCATTTCCATTAGCAGTAAGATTCGGCCAGCAAAAATTTTCCGCAGGAAGCTTATATACATACAATCATCCAGTACGTATGGACCAAAATCTCATTTTGAAATGAGCCCAACAAAAGAAAAACTTTAGGCCAAAAAAATTCTATTTCTTAAATGACCCATTAACTATTATAAAATTAAAATCTTAGGTGGGCTAATAGCAATAACTTGTTGGAATTCAAGTTTTGGCCCAAAAATGATTTAGCAAGTTTGTTTGGATCAAGTAGGCTAATAGAAGTTATTGTATATAATAAGTGAAATTGTATATTTATACAAAAATTTAATAATTTGATTTATAAATTTGATAAAATTATTTCTCTCCATTTTCCTGAGAGTAGAACTTTAGGAGTATTGATTTAGGAATCCACCTATGTAAGATCTTTGGATCCTTGATGACAAATAATATTTCAACCCTATTTGTAACCATACTTTGGAGGACCAAAATAACCTCACTTTCCACAGTTTCAAGCAAACAAAAAAATATAATATACATGAAAATTATAATCATTTTAATGGAAGACCAGAAGTACATTTTTTCCATAATTTAAAATATTTTCATTTTTACTAAATGTTTTTTACATTACCATTCTTCTATTTTACATTAAAATAATACGCAAGCTCATATGCCTTAATGTTTTCCTTTTGAAAATGATAAAATCGTTAAAATATACAAAGGACAAATAAGAGTGTTCATTATGTTTAATCCCGGAATAGACATAGTCATTAATACAAAAAGTACTTTTTACGCCCTATTTTTAACCCAATAGATGCCCTTTCTCGGGGGGTGTAAATGTGAGGGAAGTAGTAAGTTAGGGCCTACGGCGCCCTATTTCAGGAGAGGCGCCGTAGGTCAAACCTACGGCGCCCTATATTGGGAAAAAGGGCGCGTAGGTCAGACCTACGGCGCCCTATATTGTCAGGAAGGGTGTCATAGATCTGAACTATGGCGCCCTTTAACCCAATATAGGGCGCCATAGGTCAACCCTACGGCGCCCCTAACACCATATACGGCGCCGTATGTTTTTTTTAAAAAAAAATTCTATTCTATTTTATTAACATCACCTGATTCAACTTACAGTTACATTTTATACACCAAATCAATTACAGACATGATAAACACCTAGCAGGGTTATACGTGTATATCTACCTAAGCCAAGTCCTTGTTGCATCGAAACACAGAAGTCATTGTCATTTACTGTGTGTGGCAGAGTAACACAACTCATATATCTAATTCACCCTATACAAGTCGACATGAAGAGTTGAAACTATATATATTCACCTTGAAGTAATAAGCATTATCTACAAATTAAGAAGGCGTTTGGCCAACAAATCTCGTATCAAATCAATGTCACCAGCAATGT
>JANTPZ010098751.1:0-13358 GCA_025593235.1 Vachellia pachyceras
TGACTTGTCTAGGAATTATTTTTTCTTAGATGAATTTTTGAGTTTAAGACTTGAACCATCCACTTGGGAGAAGCTCATTCGAAACATGACTGATCTACGAGAACTTGTTTTAGATGGTGTAAATATGTCTTCCATTGCACCCAGCTCCTTGTCTTTGCTCATGAACATGTCATCCTCCTTGGTCTCCCTTAGACTTTCTGATACTCTGTTGCAGGGGAATATTAAAAGTGACATTCTCTGTTTAGAAAACCTTCAACCACTAGATTTGTCCAATAATAGAAATCTCGATGGTCAACTTCTGAAGTCCAATTGGAGCTCTCCTATGTCATTTCTGGATCTTAGTTACATAAATTTCTTTGGAGAGGTGTCTGATTCAATAGGCCATTTGAAACATCTTAATCATTTGAATCTAGAGTCATGTCATTTTGAAGAGCGGGCTCCTTTTGGTCTGAGAAATCTCACTCAACTAACTTATTTGAACCTTCGTTTGAACAAGTTTAGTGGTGACATCTCATTCCTTTCAAGCCTAGAACATCTCACATCCTTACATCTTCGAGACAATAATTTTTTTGGTGAAATACCCTATGAAATCTCACAATTGTCTAAATTGGTCTCACTTGACATATCTTCTAATCTTGATGAGAATTGGAGTTCATTGCTAAGATTTGAGCCTTCCACTTGGGAAAAGATTATTCTAAACACAACTAATTTAAGGGAGCTTATATTAGATTATGTGAACATGTCCTCTGTTACACCACACTCTTTGTTTTCACTTAGGAATGTGTCATCCTCTTTGGTCATACTTTCTCTTAGTGGTACTTCTTTGCAAGGTGATATAACATATACCATTTCGTCTTTAAAAAATCTTACATATCTAAATTTGAGATGGAATACAAATATTAAGATTCAACTTTCAAAGCTCAATTGGAGCTCAATAATACGTTTGTCTCTCTCTGGCATCCCTTTCTCCGAAGAAGTACCAAATTCCATTGGCTACTTGAAGTCCCTTGAAGGGTTGGATCTTAGTTATTGCCAATTTGAAGGGCATATTCCTTTGAGTTTCAAGAATCCCTCTCATCTCATATACTTGGACATTTCTTTAAACAAATTTAGCGGTGGGGTCTCATCTCTCTCAAGACTTACTCAACTCACTAGTTTGTACCTTTTTTCAAACAAATTTAGTGGTGGAGTCTCATTTCTTTCAGCACTAGTAAATCTCATTTCCTTATATCTTTTCGATAATAGTTTTAGCGGTCAAATCCCATCACCACTTTCAAACCTTGAAATCTCCGAATGTTAGATCTTTCAATAAATAACTTTAGCGGTAAAATACCAAATGTGTTTGGAAAGCTTAGTCAACTAGAGTATTTGTGGCTTAATAATAATAATTTTAGTGGTAGAGTCCCTTAATCACTTTCAAACATCAATGTCACATATCTTGACCTCAGCTTCAACATGCTATAAGGAAATCTCCTAATCCCATTCTATGGAGCTAACTATTTTTCAGTCTCGAACAATAAATTTAGTGGAGAAATTTCCTTTCTCTTTTGCAATGCAAGCTCACTTGTTATACTCAACTTGTCACACAACAACTTGTCAGGACCTATTCCACAATATCTTACTGGCCTACCTAATCTCTCTGTTCTGGATCTACAGATGAATGATTTTTTGGGAACTTTGTCAAACAATTTTTCAAAGAGCAATGTGTTGCAAACTTTGCATTTAATAGCAACTGACTCAATGGATCGTTGCCTCAATCTTTGGCTCATTGTAAACAACTAGAAATTTTTGATGTTGGACACAATGAGATCATGGATACATTTCCTAGTTGGCTTGATGATTTTCCAGAGTTACAAATGCTTGTTCTGAGAGAGAATAGGTTTCATGGGGCCATTCCTTGTTTCAATAATACCAAGCATCCTTTTCCTAAATTAAGGATTTTTGACCTTTCAAACAATCATTTTCATGGATCTTTGCTAACAAAATACATCAAGGGATTTAAAGGAATGATGAAAACAGATGATGTTGAAGCTGATTCACAATATATGGGAAGCAAAAATTATTCAAACTATATGGATTCAGTGGTAATCACTTGGAAAGGTTATGCCATAGAGCTGGTAAGGATTTTGAAAACCTTCACCACCATTGACTTGTCAAATAATAGATTTGATGGGGAGATTTCAAAAGCCATTGGAGAGCTTCATGCACTAATAGGGCTTAATCTATCCCACAATAGAATCACTGGTTCTATTCCAGAGTCCATTGGAAAATTGACAAATATAGAATGGTTAGATCTTTCATGCAACAAGCTTAAGGGTGAGATTCCTCAAGCAATGACGAACCTCAACTTTCTTGCTGTTTTGAACCTTTCACAAAATCAACTTGAGGGGACCATACCAAAAGGTGAACAATTTGATACTTTCCGAAATGATTCATATGAAGGAAATTTAAGACTGTGTGGTGTTCCATTATCAAAAACTTGCAAGAAAGATGAAGGAGAATCACCTGCACCAAGTTTTGATTCTGATGAGAAATTTGGATTTGGTTGGAAGCCAGTGGCCTTGGGATATGGATGTGGAATGGTATTTGGAATCTTCGTTGTGTATATCATGTTCTCGATTGGAAAGCCACAATGGCTTATTAGGACTTTTGGGGGCCGATCCAAGAAACAAGTCAAAAGGAGAAGAAATAGAGCTTGTGCAAATTGAAGATTGAGTTACTTCAAAAATTTGGGCCTTGTATTGTGTTTATAAGTTCTTGATTTTTAGCTTTTTTTGTTTGGCTAGTTTGTAACATGTCTGTTATGTATTTTAGCAATACTACGAATGGTGTATTATTATGTTTTATTATAGATGCAAAGACCTATTATTTTGTTTATGTAATTTTCAGTTGTTTGTTATCAATGCTTCATTATTGTGTTTTATTTTAGATGTAACATGCCTCACTCTTTTTTTTAATCTCTTTTAAATTGTGCCTTACATCTTGCTACAAAGAACTGACTGGAAGCCATTTTATTTTAAAAATGTTTTAACTAACAACTATTGAGGCTTGTATTAACAACACAGAAACAAGAATAAAAAACCTTCAGGCTAGAAAGTTGGCACATGCCTACTTGGGCCACTGATGTAGGAAAAAATTTCCTCGCCCCCTTTTCCGGAAAACTGTTCTTTGTGCATTTTGTGACTGTGCTCATAAATATTTTCTTATATTTTCCAGTAATTCAATATTGCTAATTGGGCCTCCGTTTGGGACTTTTTATAGAAAATGTTGCCTTCTATTTTTTTTGGGCTCTCTTATCTTCTTGGCTAGGTATATCTTTATTTATGGATTTTTATTTTAGTTCCAAACATTTTTTGAACATTTTATTTTTGATATCCGGAACTTTCATATATGAAAATAAATGTGATTTAGTTACATGGCCTTTATTTTTATTTTATATATCTATAGAAGTTTTTCTTCAGCATCGTTTATTAATCGTTTAGAATTTAGGAAATTTAACATGAACTATTTCACAATTTTAAGTTTGTCAAATATTTTATTTTGTTGAAATAAACTGATGTTAGTTTTCAAACAATGTTTGGATACGTGAAAGAGGAGATTTCAAAACTCCCAATGAAAATTTCCATATATGATTATTTCAGTGCAATATATGATATTTGCGATTTGTCATTTAATTATTCAATTAACTCTGAAATTTTCTGTTGAGATTAATTTTGTTGCTTTTAACTTGGGCTATTTATAGAATATTTCAGAAAATATTTTGGGCTAAATAAAATTCTTTTAAATATATTTTAATTTTTAATTGCTTGGTAATTTTGTTAATTACCAGGAGTTAATTATTTGATTAAATAGTAGGACTTAATTGTGCTTTTCTCGTGCATGATTTATTTAATCAAATGCTGTTTTATTTTACGTGACATATTTAATCAAGGGATAATTACATTTAGGTCCTGCACAAGTGAATTAATTACTGTAAGGTCTCGAAAGGTTGTCAATGACAAATCGAGGAGCACTATTAATAAGTGAAGCAACTATCATTAACAACTTCTTGAGATCTTACAGTAATTAATTTGTAGTGCGGGACTTAAATGTAATTCTCCCTTTAATCAAATAGTAGGCTATTATCTATTGCTTGAAACCCCTTTAGAGAATTTGAATAACCTGATTCGTGGGGACTGAAATAACCATTTGATTGTAAAAAAAGGGAGATTCATTGTAACGTCACACGTTAGCAAATTATTTATTGTAAGGTCTCAAGACTTGTCAATGACAAGTCGATGAGTTCCATTGATAAGTAAAACTGCTACTATTGACAACTCTTAGGACCTTACAATAAATATTTTACTAGCGTGAGAGCTTACAATAAATCTCTCAAAAAAAAATAGTCTAGAGCCCTAATAAAGTTATATAAATGGACTCACGCACTTTGTACAAATTCATAATTTTTGTTGGTTTTAAAATTTATTCAATGGCTGAATATGATATGCGAAACTTTTTATTACACGTTTATGTTGTATATTGTATTTACACTCTTTGGTCGATTAAATTACTATTCAATTATTAAAGGAAGTTGGGTCTCAAGGAAAGAGCTATCACAACATAAAGTTTTGTATTTTCGTTGGGTGATGTACTTGCAGTACTTAGAATATAATTGCGTCATATGAGATACTTGTAAAAATAATTTGGAATATCAATTATGAAATTTTGTGTTAGTGAATAACATGAGGCCCAAATTTTGGAAAGCACAGTTTTTGGGCTTACTCAAGGCCCAATAATGAATAATAACTAGTTCAAATGAGTACAAATGTATTAGGTCCTCTGAAACATTCAATGCCATGTAGTCATTTAGAAACAAACACAATTTCTTTTGAAGGTTGATCTTATGAGAATATGTATTGTTTTAAAAAAAAAATTAGTAGGTCATGGAAATGGTAAACTTTTTAAATGGGTCCATCATTATATATACGACTATAGACATTTTAAGTTTTGAAAGCTTTCTATAAATCAACAACCCCTATTCAGATCCCATTATTAATTGGCACAATTTTCCTTTACATGAATTACAATGAATTTGTCTCAATTTTTATGACTATTAGTTTTGTTAAAACTTAAAAAAAACTCCTAATAGCATATATATATATATATATATAGGCACTATGCCTAAGTTTTTGACAAAGTTTCCTCAAGGTTTCCTTACAAGAGTTCTTTTTTTTTTTTTTGCCAAACCTTACAAGAGTTCATATATAGAAAAAAGCTACATTTAAATTAATTATATAATATATGATGGATGGTTAATGTATGTTTTACAATTTTGAATACAATTTGTATTTGCTTTCATAAAAATTAATGGCCAACAATTTGAAATTAAATATTGGCAACAGTAATACTAAAATGCATCAGATGGTCGGTGTTTGTTAAGTTAAAATATGTATAAATTTGATCTTTAAGTTTAAACCAAGTTTCAGTTTTATCCATTATGTTTAAAAATTATACTTTCAGTCATTTTATCTTTACACCATTAATTTCATTTAACTAAAAATGATGACTCAACAGATTTTGTTGTTGATTTTATAGTTAAATTATGACAACACATGATTAGATTTTAAAATATAAAAAAATTGTTATATTACATAATTAAAATTTAAAAAAATTTATCATTATTTAATTACAGAATCATCGTTTAAATTTGTTGAGTAAGTATATTTTATTAAAAGAAGCTAACAGATAAAAGAACTAAAAGTATAATTTAAAATTTAAGGAATTAAAATAAATCTTAATATAAATTTAAAGAACTAAATATATATGTTTACCACGTTTTTTATGAAAAAGCTTGGAAGTTGAAGCGTGTAAAAAAAACAACAGAAAATAGCAAGTGTGATTACGTAGAGTCGTAAGGGGCATTGGCGTGAAATTAAAAACTAAAAATAAAGTAAAATAAGAGCATATGAGGCACATGGGGCAGACTATGAAACTGCATTCTAAAAAATAAGAGAAGCAAGGGACAAAATGGTAAAAGAATCAGGTGGCACGCTTTTAATAGCATATACACCACATTAAAAGCCACGAGACACATTGTAACACAATTCCTTTTGATTTTTTTTTTAATTAAAGGGGTAGGAATTTACTGTCTGAGGTTATTGATCAAATTAACCATGCGACTTTCAACCATGCAAATTGCCACGTAGGCACTAATTAACTTATGCATATTTTAATTTCACATGCACACTTTATCATCAAAATTTGATCTTATGAACAAGTTTTTTTTAACAAAAATTAATTAGTAGGTCATGAAAATGGTAAATCTAGTTTGTGAGTGTGTCGTTAAAGTTGACTAATTTATCTATATTATATATTGGTCAAATAACAGTTAACTGTTTGACAATTTAATGAAAAAGGTAAAATTGACCCGCTTTAAAGTTTTCATGTCGACAATGGCCTTTCGAAATCTCCAAAAGCCTGGTATGGGCACGTAAAAACTTCCGGATTATTTTCCATTTACCAAATGTTTTATTCATCAATGGCCTTTTTCTTAATTAGTTTTTTTATTATTGCTACGCTTGCTACTTAGGAGCGAGGAAAGAGTAGTGGTGATGGAGCAAAGATTAATGGTGTCCACAATGCAAGTTGGATCAACACGAAGAAAATAAAAAAAAGATGGAAATAAAAAAAGGCAAAGGATATTATTAAAAAAAAGAAGGCGAAAGATAAATTTTGTGTGGCCGACTGTATCTTTTTAAAACATTTATCCTTTTTAAAAAGAATGTGAAAGATAGACCGTGTGGGGCCGACGGTATCTTTTAAAACATTTATCTTTTTTAAAAAGGAAGGAAAAAGATAAATCGTGTGGGCCTACTGTATATGATAGACTATTTTATCTATACAAATTTAACTATTGAAACCATAGGATTGTGTTAGTTATAAAGATTGTAATTTCATTACGAGATAAACTCATATTTAATATCTGATATTATCAATTTATCTTGGTTTTCTTCTTTGAACAATGTTGAGGCTCTTGAGCATTACAATTTAAATTAAATATAAAACACAAATTAAATAATCAACATTCATCCAATATCAATTAGATTTACATTATAATCGGATATTAATGTTCATCTAAAAAGACATGCCTTCTAGCGGATCACTTTTTAACCAACTCAACCAGTCAATTTTTTAATGGGAGGTCTTAGACTCAACCCATATTACCAGCTCTAGTCTATGGCACATTACTTCATCTACACATATAATTGAACATGTTATTTATTGACTTATTCTTTTTTAAAAAATATAATAGTTTTTTCCAAGTTGTATATCATTTTTTAGGACACATACATACATGTGTTTATGCATGTGTATACGACAGACTATTTTATTTATAAAAGTTAAGCTATTGAATTTTTTTGTGATAGGGTTGTGTAGTTAGTTGCAAAAATTGTAATTTCATTGTGAGAGATGTTCACATTTAATATTTGATGTTGTTGGATGATTATGCTTAATAAAATAAATATTTTTAATTGTGGAACATTTAAATTTAGGGGCCTATTGGTCAAAAAAAAGGGAAAAAAGAAATTATGGATCAATTGTGGTGACGAGTTCAACTTAAATGAAGAAACTAATTTTAAGTATGATGATTATACATGAAAAAATTAATTAAATAATCATAGATAGCTTAATCATCTAGCATAGCTTAAAATTTTTTATATAATTTTTCCCTTTTGATTTTTTATTTAGCAACAAAGGAAAGTAGTTAAAACAATATCGTTGAAGATAACATTAATTAATTTTACAATAAAGAGTTTTGTTTAATTGGGAAGAAAACTGTTGCATATCCCGTCCATCATGTCATTATATTGAAAATGAAATATTTAATTTAATTATTAATAACAATAAAGTAATTATATTATTTTGCGGAAAAACATTGTTGAAAGTATGTTTAACTTTTAAAAACGTCGTTCAAAACAAGCATATGATCCATATATAATTTATTAACATGGGACCCAATTTGAAAATAATTTATAAGTTGACTTCACAAACCTTTATACAAGGTGCATCAATTCATCTACACATATCATAAATAAAATGCATCATTGACGGACTCTTTTAATATGAAAGCAAAACAAAAAATTACAATAGATTTTTGGAAGTTTTTTTAGCTGGAGAAACATGTAAAAATTGCTATTTGTATGTATGTGTTGGTAAACGATTGACTATTTTATTTATAAATGTTAAAATGTTGAAATTTTTGTATTTTCCAAATTTTTTATTTTCCCTAAAACAAATAGTCTTACCTTTAAATAATCTTTGCAATTATTTTCATTCATATTTTCATTGGCTGGTATTAAATTATCTTTTGTCAGAAAAATAAAAATAGCACATATATGCTCATTTCATTAGATTTTCTTAGCTTTGATAATTATTTTTTATGAATTTGTCTCTTTTGATTTTTTTAATTTTCTAAAAAGGAAAGGAATAAAATAATAACATTATTTTGAAGACCATGTACATTTACGAAAGTAGTGGAAAAAGATAACATCAGTCCACGTGTTATAGACCATCAGCAAATTTCAATCTTCTGAATATTACAATTCTTAATGATAATTAGTGTAAATGTGATGTTAATTCAGCAATATGCAAAAAGTTTTTGCCTTTACATGCACATTATATCTTATGGTCATTAAAACTTATTAAATGGGGCCCTTTTAAATATAGGATAATAAATTTTTCCAAATTTTGAAAGTTCTTTATGAGTTTACGACCTCTTATTATTAATTGGTAGAATTGTTTCATTGAATAATTTATAATGGATTGTATAAAAAATTATGACGAAAAAATTGAAAAGAACTTTTTTAGTATATAGATACTATGTTCACATTATTCATTCTTTGGATTGTCCATTAATTTTAACTGTTGATATGTTGCTTGATATTTTAAATCCATAGCAAATTAATAAATTATCAAGATAATCTAAATTTCTTGCTTTATTGATAGCGACTATTCTTAGTCATACAGTAAAGTTGTATGTAATTTTAAGTCAAAGAAAAAAAATGTAAGAGTCTTATTGTTATATATTCTACATGTACATTTTTGTATAGATTTATTTTTGACCTGAAGTTTCCTTCAAGACTTTATACATGGAAAAACACTATACATAAATTAATTATATAATATACATTAGACAAGAAATTTTTTCTCGCTTTATATTACCCCCAAAGTTTAAAAACCAATTTTATCTTTATATGCTCTTATTTTATTTTTTATTTTTATTCCAAGTCAATGTTACTCTGCGAAAACTTTCAGGGTAAAAATAAATCTTATCTTAATATAAAATAGATTATAATAATATCTACCAGCAGATTTTATATATTAAATTTCATGTTTGTTCAACATTATTATCATTTTTTAGCTTTAACTGGATCAATATTTTCGTTCAAAAATAAAATGAAAAATATATGGTAAATGACACAATTTTGTGTATCCATCTCTTCTTTCATTGAAATGATTCTGTTTTGTGAATTTTGCAATAAAGAGTTTTGTCTAATTGTGAAGAAAAGTAATGCATATCAGTGTTCATCATGTCACTATATTGAAGATAAAATATTTAATTTAATTATGAATAACAACAAAGTATTTTTTTTAATCCATA
This sequence comes from Vachellia pachyceras, assembly GCA_025593235.1. Lineage (NCBI taxonomy): Eukaryota > Viridiplantae > Streptophyta > Magnoliopsida > Fabales > Fabaceae > Vachellia > Vachellia pachyceras. The sequence goes on from JANTPZ010098751.1 coordinate 9,641, forward strand.
AAATATCTTTATTCGTGTGATCAATATGCAATTGAGTAATATGGGACCATTTTGAAAATTCTTGACCAGTTGACTTTGCAAACCTTGATTCACGCTACATATCCTTTTGCCAAGTTATTGATGCTACATCAATTTCATCTATACATATCATGCATAAAATGACTCATTCATTGTGTCCTTTTTTAAAAAAACAAATTAAAAATTACAATAGAAACCAATGAAAATTACAAATTAAAAATATATAAACATGTAGGACCCAGACATATATGTCCCTATATATGTGTCTAATGGAATATTTTATTTATAAATGTCAAACTGTTGAAATTTTTTGTGATAAATAGCTTTACTTTACAAAGTTGGAATTACACTAAAAGAGAGGCCCAAATTTAAAATTCTGATTGGAACTTCTTCTTCTTTTTTAAAGATTAGTTTTACGATATATTGTAATAAGTTTTACTGATTTATTCTAATATTTAACTTATTTTTTAATTACTTATTAAAAACTTGTAACATTAAAAAATATGTTCTATTTTTATATAATTTATTTTATTTTGAAATATAATAACATGAAAATGTATCTTTACTAAATAATTTGATTTTAAATTGTTTAATGATATTAGTGTTGATATAATTTTTATTATCATATTTAATTTGAAACTATACTTGATATATTTTAAGGATACTTTAATTATTTAACTATTTATTTAAAGATGTTTTATCTAAAGATATTTTAGTAATTCAACTATTTATCCATTTTATTTCTTTTCTATTTTCCTTTGGCCATCTAAGTATATTGAGTGATAATATTTTTTTCCAATTTTCTCTCCTCCCTCTCGGTCAATGAAAAGAAAGAAAAATAAATTGTGGGGTCAATTGGTCTATTATGCCTTCCGTGCAAAATATTCTATGGCTAGTTAGTCCACTGAATTTTACCAAGTCTTAGAGTCATAAAACTAGTAAAATAGAGAACAATTATTATAAGGATTAATATTTGGTAGTTGTAAAGAGCATACCTCTACGTAATTATTAATCAAATAAAGATAATATGACTCCTTAATTTATTGATAATTGGTGCAGCAGTGGGTTTTGCTTAAGTTTTAAAAAAATAATTTATAATGTTTAATTTATTGTAATCAATTTAACATCTCAAGATAGATATACTTTTATCTATTTTATTTGTCGTGCAATTTGTACTATAAATGGCATTTAATGATTATGACCGAGGACAATATTATACCATATCCAAATTCTGATTTGGAACCACAAAAAATGTATACCAAAACTTATTACATATAATAAATAAGAACATCAATTAACAATCAGCATGTTTTTAATTATTTTGATGAAAATTATGAGTTAGTTAAAATGTGGTTCTATGTAAATTTACCTTTTTTATGTAATTCAAAGTATCCTCAAATAACTTTAGAAGAAAAATATTACATATCTAGGTGGATCATGTAACTACATTGAAGACAGCATTAATCATGGATAAATTTAAGTATGGACAACAAAATTTTTTTTGCTCTTGTTCGTCCATTAAATCTTTTTTTACAAACCACAATGTGCATGTGGACTATAATTTATTACTATAGGATCCATTTTTGATAATTCTTTATGAGTTGACGCTAGAAACCCTTTTTTGCCAAAAGCTATAAACCATTATTCGCAGCTTATCAATTCATCTACACATATCATAAAATCTCATTCATTTTCTCCTTCTGTTGTAAAAATAAAAATTACAACAGATTTTTCCAAGTTGGTAGTTTCTTTTTCTTTTTATAGCTAAAGAAACCGTAACGTTTTTAATTAATTTGTATCTTTTGATTTTTTTTTAATCTAAAAAAAGGAAAGGGATGAAAATAATAACATTATTTTGAAGACCATGTATATTTACTAAAGGAGTGGAAAAAGTTAATATCAATCTTATTGATAATTCATGGAACATTGAATTATATTGGAGAAATATTGACACTGAAGTCTACAAAGAAACAATCACCGAGTTTCTTTAATGGACCATTAGTAAATTTCCATGTTTTGTTTTGTTTCAAACCAATTGTGACGGTGAACAAAGTTTTTTAATTACAAGAGATTTTTCTAAGTTGGTAGTTTCTTTTTCTTTTTATAGCTAAAGAAACAGTAACGTTTTTAACTAATTTGTATCTTTTGATTTTTTTTAATTTAGAAAAGGAAAGGATGAAAATAATAACATTATTTTAAAGACCATATACATTTGCTAAATGAGTGGAAAAAGGTAATATCAATAATTACGTTATTGATAATTCATGGAACATTGTATTATATTGAAGAAATATTGACACTGAAGTCTACAAAGAAACAATCACCGAGTTTCTTTAATGGACCATTAGTAAATTTCCATGTTTTGTTTTGTTTCAAGCCAATTGTGAGAGCGAACAAATTTTTAAAATTTTCTTCTTCTTTTTGAATTAAAGAGGTAGGAATTTATTGTCTAAGGTTATTGATGGAATCAAACATGTGACTTTTCACTAAGAGATTCCACATTAGACTGCTAGGCCTTTGGTGAGATAACATAATGTTCTATATGTTGTTCGCTATTGTGTAGATTGGATGACCATGGCCATATGTAAGCTCCATGCTTTAGTGACAATGTTATGCTATGAAAATTAATATTTTGTATCCGTTATATTGGGATCTCCCTTTCGTTAACCATATAGGTGCAAGTACGCCTCAAAGTATAGAAGCATATATAAAGTATTAATAATGTGGTCCAATAAAGTGTATAGCATTCCATGCTAATTGCCACGCAGGCACTAATTAGCTTCTGCATATTTTTACACACACATCTTATTAACAAGTTTTTTTAAAAAAATTATTGATTAGTAGATCATGGAAATGGTAAATCTAGTTTGTGAGTGTGTGGTGAAAGTTAACCAATTTATATACATTATATATTAGTTAACTAATAGTTGATTGTTTGTCAATATAATGAAAAGGTAGAACTAACCTGCTTTAAAGCTTCCATGTTGAAAATGGTCACTCGAAATTTTCAAATGCCCGATATAGATACATAAAAACTTCTGGGTTATTATTTTCCATTTACCAAATGTTTTATTCATCAATGGCCTTTTCTTAATTAGTTTTTTTATTATTGATGATGCGCTTGCTACGAAGGAGGGAGGAAAGAGTAGGGCCGATTGTATCTTTTTAAAGATAGACCGTGTGGGCTGACGGTATCTTTTTAAAAATTTATCTTTTTTAAAAGAAGGAAAAAGATAAACCGTGTGGGTCTACTGTATATGATATACTATTTTATTTATTCAAATTTAACTAGTGAAACCTTGTGCGATAGGGTTATGTTAGGTACAAAGATTGTAATTTCGTGACGAGATACGCTCATATTTAATATTAGATATTGTCCGATAATTTACCTAATAAATAAATATTTTTAATTGTGGAACATTTAAATTTAGGGGCCTATTGTTCAAAAGAAAAGGGGAAGGGATCAATTGTTGAGAGGAGTTCAAGTTAAATGAAGAAACTAATTTTAAGTTTGATAATTATACATAAAAATTTAAAAGATTTTTTAGTACAAGTTTTAACCGTTTTTTTTTGTTTCCTAATATTTTAGATAATCCAAATTTTTGCTTTATAGATTTATATTTGACCGAAGTTTCCTTGAAGTTTCTTTATACGAGCATGTACACAGAAAAAGACTATATATAAATTAATTAAATAATAT
>JANTPZ010098755.1:0-11971 GCA_025593235.1 Vachellia pachyceras
ACAATTTATATTATTCACAATAATTATTTAACTTCTTTAACGAAAATTATGAGGGTTTATATTAAAGATAGATATAATATATTTTTAATTTTTTTTTTTGAAACTAGATTTAGCCAAGACATATATTTCATGATAAGCACGCTAGCTTGTGGGGCCTATACCCTCTGCCATATGTGTGTGTGAGATATGGGTTTTATTTTGTAAAATGTAAAAGAGTATCCTTTTTAATTGATTTGGAGGGGAAAACAAAGACAGCTTTATGTTTAGATTAGGTTTTTTAAAATTAATTTGTGTCGTAAGTGAGCACCAGCCGTTCCACTCAGCCATTCTCTTCATTGACGATTTAGTATCCAGCCTCTCTCTCTCTCTCTCTCTCTATGGTCCTCGTCAAAGATGACATCAATTTGAAATTCGCATTCAAATTGGGTTGCTTTTACTAATTGGAGTTGACACAAGCCATCTAGAGTAGCTAATCCCTTCTTTAAGTTTTAGAGCATGCTTTTACCCATATAAATATATTTAAATTTTAACTTGTTAATCTAGAGTATAAATAGATGTAGGGGCTTCTGATAATCTACAACCCTATCTTAAATAAAACTATTATTCCTAAGTAGTTATTCAAAAGGAATTAACTCGAACGATCTCACTCTAATATGATTATATGATTCAAATCTGCGTTAAAAGGTTGATTCGAATTTGATAGTGTTTCGAATATGATTACTTATAATAAGATATATGCTTAACAAAAAAGTGAGTTAGTTCTAGATCAAAGAAAGATATACTAAATTCCTAACAAGGTGGAAAAACTCAAACTTGAGCATTGAGCTCTTGAGTTACATTATCCTAGACATTTTACTAAAAATACATTCAGCATTATATGCTTTTTGAAAATGTAAAAATACCCATAAATATTAACACCGGAATAAAAATATATATAATGGTCTACACACTTATAGCAAAAGTTTATTTGTATTCTGCTTACCCAATATTTTACAACTTAAGATGAAATCAGCAACGCATTCTCATTTCTGTGGAAGAAAACAGCTTACTTGAGAAACCTAGCTAACCAATGTCTCCATAAGAATGTTTCATTATATTTACGAAACATTAACCTCGAGATAGCAAAAGCAAACGAACGAACATCATGACCTCAATGTTGGTGCCCTTTCAATTTGGGTGACTGCTGCAAATTTCCATGTTCCACTGATCCTCTGAGTATTCGGAGGCCATAATCTAGAAGGCATTCTTGATCCAAGAAACAATAATATTGGCACATGAAACTTAAAAAAGGCTGTTAGCTTTGAATTTCTATCTAAGTTTAGTTACGATACCTTAGATAAGATTGCTTTCAGCCGGAGAATAGTTGTGGTTAAAAAAAAAAAAGAAACTTCAAAAATATTAATATTTCTGCTAAAATTGAAAAAAAAAAAAAATTACCTATATGACCGATAGCATTCAACAAGGGAACACGGAACAAAATCACGAATTCTTAACTGCATCCTTCAATCATTTGAAAACGATGACGAAATGTGGAGAAATAGTTGATCTTTACAAGCCACATGGCGGTCTTCGATTGGTTCCCTTGTGTTGTGTATCATTTTCTTCTGACTCATTCTCTGATAGTATTCTCCTTTTCAAACAACGACTCATTCTCTGATACTATTGATCTCCTTTTCAAACACCAATCTGTTTAATCATCCTCCACACATATTTTATGTTATTCAAATTGGTAGAGATACAACTTCACTTATCTTTCCTTCTTCATCTTCATCCTCCTCTCCACCTGTGTAAAAGATGTTTCTTCATACTCCTTTCCTTTCTGTAATCTGCTTCATATTCTGGTTATTGTGGACACTTAACGGCGTCGTTTCGGATCCACAGACCGATATTGTATACACACGGTGTGCCCCACCATCCAACACAGTCGTCTTTTCCAACTTATCCATCTTCCATGAACACGTAAACGCAACGTTTCGAGACATCAAAGAGATGATCATCACTCAAAGAAGGTACTTTGCGATGGCGCGTGAAGCCAACACAGAAAACCCTGTTTCGACACTTTTTCAGTGTAGAAACTACATCTCCATTCGCGACTGTGTTGTCTGCTTCGACGTCGCAGCCAAACAAATCCGCCTCTGCTCTCCCGCGGCACAAGGTGCCGGAGTTGTCTACGACGGCTGCTTCCTCAGGTACAAGTCGTCCGCGAAGCTCCAGTTTTGACCTTTCTATTGGAATAGTAGATCGTAGAGATATGATATTTTCTTTGATATGGGTAAGATATTTATTTTGATACCATTACATTTAGTTGATGGATAAGAATTTGTTTGTTGATTTCATTTTTGCTCTTAATCATAAATGTAATCGATTTTTTCAACTTTAATTAAATGTCATCAATCGCAATAATGGGTTTTCAGAAAAATATATTTAATTACTCCTAGAACTCTAATGGATCTTATTATTGGGAATATTACATCTTTTGCTCTAACAATTTTAGGTTCTATAATTAGACATGGAGGGAGGAGTTTGTGAGGCTTACATTGATATTAATTAAAAAGCAGAGAAAACGCAGAAAATAAATTTTAGTTACTTTCTTTGTTATAGAAGGTATGGCTATATATAGTTAACACACCACGCACTCCACATATATAGAAAATACAACTGATGATGATGATTATAATTTGATTAAATGAAACATTCTTATATAAGAATTTTTTTAACTTGAAATTGAACAATTCCATTTACCACCATCCTGTTAAAATTCACAACTTTATTATGTAGTAATTAAATGTACTCCAACCTTTTGATCCCAGTCATTATGGCTAGAATGAAAATTTCCCATATATCTACATTACACAAGGTTGATGCATATGAAGAGAGGTATTAGTAGAATGATCCACTAAAGGAGTAAAGAAGATTCTTTAATTACATTGTTTGAAATCTATTGTCCATATAAATAGCTCAAAAATGTAGCCTTCACTTGGTCTACCTACTCTAACTAACTCACGGCGGTCATTAACCATACTCTTAATTTATGAATAGTATACATTTTAGAACACTAATCCATCTAACACAATATCATCCTATAAGATTGATATGTAAATAAGCTAAACCCTTTAACTGAACTTGGAAAACTGATATGGTATATATACACTTTGTGTATTGATCAGGTACGAGACCAGTGGCTTCTTTCAGAAGACAACGGAGGATTTCAATGCCGCATCTTGTGGTAATCAAACTGTACGAGAATCCACTACTACACTATTTACCTCACTTGTGCAACAAGTTCTAAAGAATCTCCAAACAACAACACCTAGAAAGAAAGGGTTTTTTGGAGCCTCAAAGATAGAATTTCCTAATAACAATGGTACAACTATATATGCCTTTGCTCAATGTATTGAAACTATCTCTCAGAGTGGGTGCTTCAATTGCTTGAACACTGGCTATAGCAATATGCAGACCTGTCTTCCCTATTCGGATGGCAGGGCTTATGCTGATGGCTGCTTCATGAGATACTCCACTTCTTCCTTCTTTCCTCATGATTACCAGCAGGTGATAGATATCACTCCCCTGGGCAAACAAGGTATGGTTCATTCAAAGATTTTAAGATACCATAAATATTGCAGCATGACAAGTTCATTTGCTTGTGTTTTGAGACTCCGCTTATATGCATCCATTAAAAGTTTTTATTATAAATAACCAGCACAGGGTCCCCAAAATCCGCCAACTATTTGGAAATTTTATTGGTTAGAAAGACTAGAATTATCAAGCATTGATATTTTCTATAAATAAGATATTTTTTGTAGTATTTATATTTTCTGTGTATGAAAATATATAACATCAAATTCAGATAATTTATTTTAACCAATTTTCTCTATTTTATTAGATTCCATGTGACTTTTTTTTTTGTAATCCGATATTTTTGTACACATTATGGAGAAAAATGTTGGGAAAAATAAACAATTTTTTCTATTTTATTAGATTTTAACCAATATTAATGTATAAAAAAAGCGGATTTAAATGTTGGGAAAAGTTACTATAATCTTTCTGTTTTTATAAGCTGTTACTGTTATGTTCATCGAGAAGGATATCTAATAAAAATTAATATTTTATTAGATTTTAACCAATATTAATGTATAAAAAAGCGGATTTAAATGTTGGGAAAAATTACTATAATCTTTCTGTTTTTATAAGCTGTTAATGTTATGTTCATCGAGAAGGATATCTAATTATGAAAATTTATCCAATTTTGTCTTTTAAACCGTCTACTTCACATATAGAAAATGATATATGTATCAATATTGATATTGATACATGTTCTTTCTCTTTCCTGATAAAACGTTATTGATATATGTTCTAATACATGACGATTTTTCTAATTGTGTGCGTGTGCGAGTGTTTGTACATTTTAAAGGAATATTTAATATGTAAAAACTGTAACTTATTTGAAAATGAGTTATCTAGTCTTGTCTTGCATATAGGTTCAAGTAAAAAGGGGGCTGTTATCGGTGGAGTTGTTGGAGGAGTTACTCTTGTTATAATCCTTCTTGTATTATTTATCTGTTTTAGACAATCAAAAAGCTACAAGAGAGTTCACAGAGGTAAGCATACTTTCATCTCTATGAAGGGATTAATTAATCCCTAAATTGGTTCTTTCATTTTTTTAAGAGACTAAAATAAGTGCTTCCTTAATAGGGGACATAGCTATTGCAAATATGTTGAAAGGCCTAGTTTCTTACGATTATAAGGATTTGAAGTTTGCAACTCAGAATTTTAGTGAAGAAACTAAAGTAGGAGAAGGTGGATTTGGTGCCGTATACAAGGTAACTTTAATTTTGAGTTCATGTATTTTAATAGTTATAAAGATTATGTTATAAAGGGATGACACTTTTAAGTGAGATTTATATAATTAAAAAAAATAAAGTTAGATTTTGATGGGATAGAAGCAAATGTTATAAGAACAATTTCCTTTATCAAAATATAACAACAATTTCCTAATTGGAATTCTAAATCATTATGAATAGGGCACTCTAAGGGATGGGAAAGTAGTTGCTGTCAAGAAGTTAACATTACAACAATCCAGGAAGCTGGAGGAAGATTTTTTGAGTGAAGTGATGCTTATTAGTGATGTTCATCATCCGAATCTTATTCAACTTTTGGGATGGTGTAGTAAAGGCCAAGTCAGAATTCTTGTTTATGAATACATGAAAAACAACAGTCTGGACGGATTCTTATTTGGTATCTTGCATCAACTAACAGAACTTATTTAGTTTGTTGAGCATTTATTCATTATTATTTTTAATTGATAACATTGTGAATTATATATGGACATGTTTTCACTTAACAATATATCATTCAGTCAACAAACAAGACATTATTCATATGTCATAATATTAATAGAGAACTTAATGCATACATACAGAGACACTCATCACTTCCCTATGGTAAAATTTTGAGAATCATTTTTGTACTCTTCTTCTTTTTCATATGTTTCAATTTTTGTGAACTTGGCAATTAGGTGACAAGAAAGGCTATCTCAACTGGAAGCAGCGATATGCTATAATTTTGGGGATAGCAAGAGGTTTAACTTATCTCCATGAGCAATTTCATGTTTGCATTATACATAGAGATATAAAGACTAACAACATCCTCTTAGACGATAATCTACAACCTAGAATCGCTGATTTTGGGTTGGCAAAGCTTTTACCTGAAGATAGATCTCATCTTACCACAAAATTTGCTGGAACATTGTAAGTTAAAATAATGATATTTTCATAGTTTCCTTTAACTTCTATTATATATAGTACATGGATTGTCTATCATATTGATAAAATCTATGCATAGGTATGTCAAACTGATTTAGTATGTTGCACTGCACGTCCATTTTATATTTATTTGGATTACAATTGTTTGCTTCTATTTGAGCTATTATCATGATATAGATCATTTAAATATTATATTATATATATTTCAGAGGATACACAGCACCAGAGTATGCAATTCATGGTCAACTATCAGAGAAAGCTGATATTTACAGTTATGGTATTGTAGTACTTGAAATCATTACTGGCCAGAGAAGCAAAGCATTTAGAGATGATGATGACAATACTGAAGACGATTTCCTCCTACCAAAAGTAAGAAACTATCTACAATTATTTTAAAAAAACGTTATTCTAAGAAGAGATTTAGATTCAGGGCTTTCTTAAAAATTCAACTGTTCTTAAAAAGATCCTTTTTCATATAAGAAAAATCTAATAATTAATGTTTATAAAGTTAAACAATGTTTTTCTTTGTCTTTTCTTCCTATTTGATTCCATTTCACCATAATCCTACTTGATAGGTTTGGAAACTGTATGAGAGAGGCATGCACTTAGAGTTGGTGGACAATACCTTGGACCCAAATGAGTATGATGAAGAAGAAGTTAAGAAAATCATAGAGATTGGTTTGCTTTGCACCCAAGCATTTGCTGGCTTAAGGCCAACAATGTCTGAAGTGATTTATTTGCTCCAAAGCAATAGCTTATTAGAGCATATGAGGCCCTCTATGCCTGTCTTAATTGTAACTAATTAGGGCTCAATGTCAATGGTAGACACAACATTGTAACATGTTAATTAGTTGTGTTCCACATATGATATCAGAAAGATAATGTTTTTACAAGCATGTTCATCTATGGGTGAATTTTGGAGTTTTGAACCCAAAAATCATCGTCCTTCATGCCACTATTCAATCTCTTGAGTGTGATTATACATAATCCTAGAAATTATATGTTAACTGATTATTAATTACAAAATACAATGAACCATTTTTCCGCTGCAAAGAGAATTAGTCTCTTCATCCCTTTTTATGAGATTCAATTTTGAGGTGAACATAAAAACCTTTTCTCACGCTTCTAAAGAGAATTAGAAGATGTTTACAAATATACAGCTAAAAAATAATTAGATCATAATGTTGGCCAAGGTGTGGCAATAATTGTCCCATGGCGGATGCCCAATTAAGGGGTTAAGTCATAATCAAACCATGACGTTTGGGCGTCTGCTCTACTGTGGGTTAAGAAAATAGAGTTGCGCCCTGACTAACAGCTATAACTTATGGCCTAGGTAAGCGATTGATCCTAACATTTGGTATCAGAGTCAAGGTTATGGGTTCGATTCCCAGCAGGACAGTTGTTGAGGGGGAGATTGTTGGCCAATGTGTGGTAGTAATTGTCCCATGGCGGAGGCTCAATTGAGGGGTCAAGTCATAGTCGAACCATGACGCTTGGGCATTTGCTCTACTGTGGGTTAAGGAAATAGAGTTGCGCCTTGACTAACAGCTATAACTTTTTGACCTAATGGTAAGCGCTTGATCCTAACACATAAAAAATGAGAACTTAGAATTATACAAATCAGTACGTTTTTCTTAAGAGTAGAACTGAAAAGAAAAAGGTGCGATGTGTGGTTTACTTTAGCTTACACGCAGCTTTGGATAGCTCGAAACCTCTGGTTTTTTGAGATAAAGCGGGTAGGCGCAACCGAGATGATAGCGAAAGTGGGGTGCTTGTGCAAGGTGGGCTGAAGTGGGTGCTTCCTCCAAGGAGGATGGAGTAAAAGGCAAGAAGGTGGAAGCCGCAGGAAGAGGGCTTTGGTTTCCCTACTAAATATTTAAATCAAATCTGGATCATTCAAATAAGATCTCCATGGTTCAGATATGATCAACTGTTCCTCCTAAGCAAAGTACTGAGCAAGGAAACTGGCTGAGAAGCGAACAAGGTGGCGGATGAACTAGAGAAAGAGGCTCCGAAAAGCATGGGGGTCCTATCAATTTTATTACTCCTCCTGAATTGATCACGAATCAGGTTGAAGCGGATGCAAGAGGCTATTATATTGTTGCCTCTTGCTTCGGTATTGTTTCTTTGTTTCGATCATGAAAAAGGAAGTAATTGAGAAGAGATAAAATTTTAACATTAACTTTAACTACTTACTTTTCATAAGATATTCAAAAATTTTAAAGTTGTATTATAATTAGTGTCTGAAATCAGAGTATTGCAAAAAGTAAATTAATTGGAAGGATGTTTAAAAAACAATCATAAATCGTTGACAAATTAATTGCTTATAACATGCTCAACTTTTCTTTTCTTTTTTATATGCCTATTCAACTTATTCAAAATCAATTATTATCATCAAGCTCAATTGAAAGTAACTTTTTCAAGAATAATTGTTGTATTCACACGAATTCAATTTGAGATCTCTTAAAATTTCATAGTAATTAGTCTTCGTCCACATGGATTGCTACTCGAGTGTAGGTGGTCACAACACTTTCACAAATTGCAAATTGTCATCATATCCCTTTTGAAAAATTGCTATTGCATTCTCCAGGAAACATTTGTCGATCCCACTGATCTTACGCCTCACATGGCTTTCATAGTCCATAGACCAGTTTCTTCTTCCTTGTACAATTTTCTTCTGATGAAATTCTCATCCCTCCTTCGAACACCAATCAATACCTTCCTTTTGTTGTAAATTTTGTGTGTGAGTGTGTCAAAGGAAGAGTCCCACATTATTTGGAATTAAGAGGAGGAAAGAGCTTGCACATGATAAAGGTCACTGGAGACAAATCCGCTATTTTCCCTTACCCTTTATGTGCAAGTTAATTGTATATTGGGCATCTTTTACTGAACAATTTGGAAAACTCCAAATTAATTTGTTTATAAAATATCTTACCATAAATGCCATTGTAAATATGAAAACGTTTTGGAAATGAAATTAATTGACATTTAATTGTATTTTACATTAATAGCATTTTCAATGTCTAAAATTTAATGGCATTTTAAAAGCAAATAAGGCTGATAGCAACATATATGGCAACATGTGTGTGTGGCTCCATTCTGCGTTTTTCGGTGGCTTGCTTTAAGAAAAGATTGATGTATTATTTTTATAATGTGTGTGGAAAAAGGGTGTTGAAAACTTTGATAAAATAAGGGTCCAAGGAGATCTCTATACTCCTCTCCTCTTGTATTGTCTTCTATTTGCTGAGTACTATTACCTTCTGCTAGTTCTGTATCCCTGTATCCTTACAGGAAGAATCCGTTTAATCCTGGGAAGCGCCGCAAATTACTTGCCGGTAGTCGCGGAATAGCTCTTAAGAACAGTGTCCTCAGGCACGACTCGGATTAAATGTTTATTTGCAGGTGTTGCTGCCACCGGGATGAGTACAACATTGCAGAGAAGTTGGAAGATCCACTGATATTTGTGTGCTGTATCCAACACCTTTGGTCTCTGGTTATAACCTCTGTCCCCTTCTTCATCTTCACTCTTAACAAAATGATGCTTCAACCTATTATGTCCTTCCCTTGATCACCACCTTCATCTTCTGGCCATGGCGGCCTCTTAATGGCTTTCAGACCCACAGACCAATCTTCTAATCAAAGGATGCAGCCCATAATACGAATTCCTAGTGTCCAACGTCACCATCTTCAATGAAAACCTAAACAAAATGTTGAGAAACATCAGAGATCATATAAGTGGCCAGAACAAGTACTTCGCCACCGCATAGGAAGCTGCCAGTGGTGGAAAGGCCGTCTTTACTCTTTTTCTGTGTAGAAGCCACCTCTCCGTCGCCGACGAGCCTGGTGGCCATGTTGTACAGTCTACGAGACTACGACACATGCTTCCTCAGGTACAACCGAACCAAGTATTTAGGATGAGAGAAAATATTTCTCTATTGAAAGCTCAAACTCATCATTCTGGCATATTCTTATACCATAACACGCCTACGACAGTTTTAGTGTCTACGATGATGCAAAAAGAGGGAAAAGGGCGCAAAAATTTAAAAACAGCTTTTGAAAGTGACAAGTGGTGCGTTATTCTGATCTGATTCTTTAACTGCAAAACATGAAGCCCTTAATTTTCACTTTGCAATTAAAGGGCTCAAATTTAAGTGAAGAGTCCAACTTGTAAGCAAACCAAGGATCCAAGTAATGAGAATAAAAGAGGATAAAACAACATTAATCTTCTGAAAAAAAATAATATCTGAAAAGTCTCATAATTTATCAACGGTATCATTTTTGCTTGTCACTGTCATTTTTACTTATCATTGAAAAAGTATGGAACTTTGCAAATATTAGTTTTCTTAATTAGATCCTTTATGCGATTTTTCCTTAAAAATACCCAACATTAATCACTAACGGAGTTAGATCTAACAGAATGTGTTAGTCTTTCACAATAAAAACTAAAGTTTGAATTCTCCCTGGAAGAGATACTCATATTTTAGTGCCCAACAAAATTTCTAAGATGATTGTCACCAATAGAATGATACATATACCTATAAAAAATGCCTAATAATCTTGATATATGAAATTACATGTCAAATGATAAGTGTCATTTCTTAAATGGCATCATACATTATGAAAGGTATTGAAATTTAGACACGTTAAAAACCATTAACTTTAGTGCGTGAGAGATATAGTGTCGGAAATGTTTATAAAATGTGGATTTAGTGTGTGAGAGTTAGTGTGAGAGATGTTTATCCTATTACCATTAAAAAAACATTAACTTTAACATGTTATAAAAGAAAGAGTTTTAGGGATAGGGGATAAGAGAATAAGAAGAGGAAATAGGAGAGGAAATTGAGGAGTAATTCTTATTCACTTCTATGTATCATTCATCTAGTACAAAGGCCTATTTATAGCCCTAAGAATGACCTCCAAGGGTCATAACAATTAATAGTGTAATTAATACAGATATTAATTGTGACTCAACTCTTTAGTTTCTCAGTAACATTTTATGTACAACATTTATGATGCAGAATGTCAAAAGTCAATGGACATCCACTTATTTAATATATTTATAACACTCCTCATTGGATGTCCATTATGAATGTGCCTCAATAAAAACTTTAACTAGAAAAAACCCAATGGGACAAAAACCTAGTCAAAGAAAAGACTACAACATTCATTGATACACTGTCCAGAGCTGCCTCATTAAAAACCTTTCTAGGAAAACACAGTGGGACAAAACCTAGAAAAGGGAAAAAGAGTACAGCGTGTATCGACTCCCCTCATGACGACATCACTTGAGATCTCTGAGTTTGCGAAGACTGATGCCATTGACAAGCTTTTGAAAGATTGCATCTGGAAGATATTTGGTGAATAAATCTGCAAGATTCTCGTTGGAACGGATATGTTGGATATCAATTTCACCATCCCTTTAAAGATCATGGGTGAAGAAGAATTTTGGTGAAATATGCTTTGTTCGATCACCCTTGATGTACCCTTCCTTTAGTTGGGCAATACATGCAGCATTATTCTCATATAGGATCGTCGAGATCATTTTTGCCGAAGATAAGCCACAAGTTGTCCGTATGTGATGTATCATTGACCTCAACCAAACACATTCTCGACTTGCTTCATGGATTGCTAGAATTTCAGCATGGTTAGATGATGTAGCTGATATAGACTGCTTCATAAATCGCCATGAAATAGTTGCACCTCCACATGTAAACAGATATCCAATTTGTGATTTACCATCATATGGATCAGACAAAAATCCAGCATCTGCATAACCAACCAGTTCGTACTTGGATTTATTTGAGTAGAATATCCCCATATCCATAGTGCCTATGAGATACCGGAGAATATGTTTCACTCCGTTCCAATGTCTTTGTGTTGGTGAAGAACTATATCTTGCTAATAAATTAACAGCAAATGATATATCAGGACGTGTGTGATTAGCAAGATACATTAGTGCTCCGATAGCACTAAGATATGGTACTTCTGAATCAAGTAGTTCTTCATCACCTTCTTCACTAATTACTCGAGGCTTGAATGGATCTTTATCAGGTTGCAAAGATCTCACAACTATTGGAGTACATAATCGATGTGATTTATCCATATAAAAACGTTCTAGGACCTTTTTTGTATAAGTTTCTTGATATACAAAGATCTCATCTTTTATGTACTCAATCTGTAATCTAAGACAGAATTTCGTTCTTCCCAAG